>JAWNNO010003157.1:0-43662 GCA_035044985.1 Lordiphosa fenestrarum
TTTAAGAACCAAACAGAATCAAAATAAAATAAAAACACAATATGAAGAACATTAGCCACTTGGCTAAGGCCCGATTTCTCAAAGGCTCCGGTTAGCCAACCACCGGTTAGATTTGTTCGTCCAGATGACGAGCGGTTAAGTCATTTGCTTTTCTCAACAGCAGTTTCGCCTGATATCGTTAAATGCCTATCGATACTTCAGAGTGACCATACTGTTTGACTAAACGAACGAGTGAACAGCTGACTCGGTTTGGTCTGTTTGTTTTTTAATGCAATTGGTTGTTGCTGGTCATTGTTTTGCGGAATAGTTGATCAAAATTATTTGCGATGAAGAGAGTGCAAGTGATAGTGCAAAAAGACCCAGAGGGAAAAACAAGCAAATACAAACAACAAATTTGGCATCAGCCAGATCAGTAAACTAATTAGACCTCTCCCTGTACTTTCTTGCATTATTTATTCGATGCTCTGTCTCTTCGAATTGCATTTCCATTGCGTGGAGTTGAAAAAATCGTTTATTCATAAACATTTTGTGTTGCAGCAAATAATAAAATAAACAAAGCAAGTGTGCGGCCAGCTGTTTGCAAATCGGTAAGATATATCGATAATTCCATCGGGGCTGAGCTCGCGGTGGATGAGCAGCGTTTAAGTTTGTTCCTCCGGTTACGCCAAATGCATCATGAGACACTCAAATTTGGTTAAACTGCCTGTCAAGTTGACCAACCGGACTTTGAGAAATCGGGCCTAAGCCTTTTTGCTAGATTTGTCTTGTAATATTCATAAAATGATAAAATATTAATAATTTCAAAAAAAAAAAATGTCCAAAAAGTGGCGATATCATTCGGGGGGGCGCGACTGCACTGCCCCCCCGATCATCTCAACAGCGGTTTTTCTAACTAATCTCAAAGGATTTGATGATTGAGTTATTTTTATTTTTAATAGCTCGCGTTTTTCAGCGTTGGGTTTTGACTGCATTTCTGCGTTTTAGCACGCATTTCTGCGTTGCGTTGTGTGTTTTGCATTTTTCAATGTGTGTTTTTGTTTGTTTGTTGTTTTAACTGTGCTTTCGCATTGTTTTGCGCCTCAATTAGTTGGGGACGAGACCAACCCTTGAAGCTGTTGAGACGTTCGACCGCCGGCAGAAGACACAAAGTTGCGCTATTTATATTCCCAAGTGGCGGAATTCGTAGTTGAGAACTGTAAGTGACACACAAAATGCAAAATTCAGCAGGCCTCCTGCCTAAGCACAGCAGCAATGACAACAGCGACTGCAATAATGTACTTATTTTACATACTTTTTTTTTTCTTTTTAAATAATTTTAGGCTGGTTCTCCTTTGACATAATGCAATTAATTATTATAAGTTATTGTTATTAAGCTACTTTTTATATGTCTGCAGCCAAGTTAGTTTTAGTTTCGATCCATTAAATTGACTTTTGGTTTGTGTCTCATCTAGGGCCAAACATGTAAAGTAGAAATAATGTAAGCAACCCTTTTGGTATTTACATCTTAACTCATTTGGTCACACTAACAGCAGGCAGCGCCAGCTGTATTGTGAAATCAAATATTTCTATTAGTAATCATAATAATTTCTTATACAGCCACCCCAGCATCACAAGCCGCCCATCAAAGCAACCACTCCCGCTCCACCCATTGCCAAACCCAAACAGCAATGCAGCTCCAAGTCCAATTGCCAATCCCTGTCCGACCTGAACAATTGCTTTCAATGTCTATCCCCTGCTGCCGACTCCTCCCCACCAGTGGCTTCCACAATACCCAAAATTATAAGAAAGAAATCGCCAGTTGAAAAGTCTTTCCTTACGCGTTTCTACTATGATTTGTATCTACCTTGGCGAGCGGAGAATATCGAGGAGTTGGACCATGAACAGGATGAGACGGAAAGAGGAGGCTCCAATGCTGCCACTTCGGGAAGCAAATCGTTGCTTTTCCAACTGCGTCAATTGAACTCTATGGGATGGCTTAAGCTTTTGGGTCAAAGCTTGCTTCTGGTAAGTTCCTTGCTGAAAGGGATATGCTAAGCTCACTTGATTGACGGCTCGAAATTGTTTCCAGATTACATTGGTCATTATGTTTCAGGTGGCGATTACCCTGGGCATGTACATGCTAGTGTGTGCTGCCATCTATGGATTCTTGGAGTTGGTGGCCAGTATGAAGACCGAAAGAGAAACTGCGGATGATTTGAGCCTGAAGTTAACGCCACGCGATACGGACAGTCGGGGTACCATTTTGACCAGCGAGAGTTTAGTGTCATCAAGGCGTTAATTTGGTATTTAAGACCCATAAATCTGTCTAAATACTTGCATCTTGGAGTGATTCCGACATCGCACAGTGGTTGGGAATCGTTGGAACACATTCGGTAGCTTTACAAAAGCTCTTAATACGGGAAAAATATGTATAATTACGATTTTAATATTATAGTGTAAAAATACCAATTATTTTCACAAATTCTTAAGAATATTTGAGTCATTTAGGTAATTAAGATGTCATTTGCAACTTTTTAAAAACTACTAAAAAATCTAGGATCAGTCAAAACACTACAAGAGTTCTGGGAAAGATTTTAGTTTCAAAAATTCAGCTATGCAGCGGCTATTTATGTTCTGTTTTTGTTCAATTAATAACTTTTATTAATATCAAGCGCATTTCACTTGACTAAAGCCAAGTTAGTTGTTGGTCGTTCGATCCATAAATAAAATGTAGGTTTGTGTCTTCACTTCTGCAGCTTATGTGTAGATAACAAATTCAACCATTTTACATGTAGCCCCACACGGTCACACTGCCAGCTGCTGTCATACTATTTTCTGTAAATCATATGATTTGCTTGTTTATCTCTTAAAAACATCAATTCAACGAGATGCCTTTGCAAACAAGTGAAAAAGAACTCCTAGATGCCCTCTACCTGGACATGTTTCATCTGATTGAGGAGCACACCGAATGTCGCATCAAAATTGAACGCACAAATGCCAGTGGTACCATTCTGCTGGCCCGCACTCGTTTCCAGCAGGGTGGTAATAACGCTGTATCAACCGCCCAGATACCCACCGAGCACAGTGCCGAGTGTAAGGCCCTTTGCCGTGTGGTTAAAGAAGCTAATTCCAAGGAGCCGGAGATTAGGATTGAGCGGCACTCGGTGGACAGGGAGAATGGCTATGTGGAACCATTGTATTGGTTCAGTGTGCTGCCATCCATGAGTTTGCGCAGTGCTGTGATGAGTTTTAAGAAATGCATTGACCTGGTGGCGGAGAGTACCAATCTGCAGCGAGAGCTGGGAGCCGTTATGAAGAGCATTTCCCTGTTGCGACAACATGTGTCCATGGATTAGTTGACTAAGCAAACATTTGATAGAAATAGGCCTAAAATGGAGAAATAAACCTAATGTATTATGGAATATAAAGAGTCATCAACTGAGCCACTTGCCAGTTAAGTCATTTCGATATTAAAACAGATGGCAAGGATCAAATTTCCCAGTTATACGTGTAAGAGAGGCTGGAGATCCCCTTCAGACTTATTGAGAAGCCGGAAAGTTATATTTAAGTAAGTTGTAAAAGAAATCCCATGAGGCTCCGAGGATAGAAGTGAATTTTAGGTGTTTTTTTTTGTTTTAGACCAGCGGCCCCCAGGGGCCGAGCACAATCGGCTATTTACATGCACACGAGCCGAGCGCATGCCGAAGTCGGTCATATGAGCACATGATGCAACTATATAAGGTGAGGCCACGCCAGTGTGCGGCGTACTGGCTAAAGCTGCGAGAGAGATTGGGAGAGAGAGTGGGAGAGCGAGTGGCAGAGCGAGAGTGAGTGGCGCACATGGACGCACTTTATGTATGCGGGTGTGTCTGTGTGTGTAACAACAAATGCGATCGCTCAATCAATTGTCAGAAGAAAAATGCATTTTAGGAAACAATCCAATTCTAGTGTAAATATTAATTAAAACCATTTAAACATTAGTAATGTTAATAAAAAATAATTATTTGTATTTATCAGCTTCGTACTAACATTGGGATATAGGCATTTCCGCGATGCAAAATTATGTACAAAAAGAGAGATTCTATAAAACATTTTGTTACCTCTATGTTTGGTGCATAAAATTAAAAAAAAAACAATATAACCTTTTTCAATTATATTGTGTTATTTATTATTTATATACAAATTAAACAAATATTTGTGTGATACACTTTTTGTTGCATCATGATCATGGCCTTGGCCACAACAACAAAAAATGCACACAGCTAAGTATGTATTCATTTTTTGCTACAGCGCAAAAAAACCACCCCCAAATACATAAACAAAACAAACAAAAAATCGACATCCGCGGACAACCTTACGCTTCAAGTGTACGCTCAGCACTGAACGTCGGGGTACTTTGCAGCGAACTCTCACTGGCGTGGCCTCACCTTATATAGTTGCATCATGTATGAGCGTAAGCAGCGCTCTTTGCTTGCATTCGCTGCCTTTGCACAGCACACAATACACTCTCACTTTTTTGGTCTCGCTCTTCTTGAACATCGCTGATTTAGACCACCTTTGAAATCTCCACCAAAAGCAGTTTCCTGGTTTGGATTTAGAGAATAGCTGAATCCGTTTGAAAATGTCCACTAGGACCCTGGTCTACCCTACCCTTCCATCAACAGTCTTAAGCTTCCACTTCCACCGCTCCTCTATGGATTGATGATGTGATAAGCCAATTGCAGCCGTCGATTGCTCGCCTTCTTAGTCGTTTCTGCAGATCTCAGCTTAACCTGCCTCTCCACCTATTCATCAGGCCGCCGCGGCCAGCTTTTTGGGTTGTTTAGCAAATTGCTGCCGTCGATTGCACGCCTTTTTAGACGCCGATCGACCAGCCGGCTTACCTTTTGCTTTCTACTGAGCTTCGCTTGTGAAGCAGTTTCTGGACTTCTCATCAAACTCATCCCTACTTGCTTTTCCTTTAGTTTTGCGACAAATTAGACTAGATTTACACGGTGAAGCAAACTTCATGAAGTTCTCTTAGCAGGCAGAGTATTTAAGGCAAAGTGAAGGAAAGGTTTAGCAGCTCACCTGATTGTCTCGCCTACCAAGAGAGCTCCATGAAGTTTGCTTCACCGTGTAAATTCAGTCTTAGTTGTTAAAAAGTGTTTCAGAGACAGTTTTCAGAAGTTATTTAGTAGTAGGCTGGTACTGTGAGCTGGTTGGGGCGACATCTGCTGAAGGCATGGCGGTGGTAGTACTGGTGGACCCTGCAGGCACTGAGGTAAGTTAAAGCATTTGGGCATTAGCCCTGATGTCCCTGAGGAGTCGGCAATCGGCCTAAAAGGGCAAACTAGATTTAGTTTTGAGCTGGCTCAGTTTGGTTGGTTTCAAATTATGATGTACAAATGAATTTCTCCTTCATATTCGATAGAACATTGGAGCCGAGTGCACCAGAAACATCATATTTTGGCTGCTGTTTCATGTAAGCGTAGTATTCGCAATAGTTTTGGTAGATTTCTTTGGTCACAAAATGACAGCGAATGAATATTTGTCAAAACTTTTTACTTTCCGGTCACACAATGGCTACAAATTGTAGAACAACTTATGCTTTCTTTGCTGATATTCAACATTGCGCAGTGGATATCGACGAATTCGATCTTTTAAAGCTTAGATCTCTTGTCCAAAAGTCGTCAAGTTGGTGGGGATGAGCTCAATGGTTCCATAAGTGTACAAAGGATCGAAACGAGGTCTTTAGCTTTCGCTGTGTAGTTTTATCAGTTTTTTTATATAGAGATACAAGGCATTTAATTAGCTGATGTATACATACATCTACTAAAACATACAAGTAAACATACACACACATATAAATATGCATTTATATGTATGTACGTCTGTATATTTATATATATATATAATTTCCACTAATTTCACATAATTAATTATGCGGCCATACAATTTTGTAATACACTTAAAGTAGATTTTCGTAGTGTGTGCCAGCTGCCTCCACATAGACATCCCCCAGGATAAATTAATAAATAATTTAAAACAAGAAATAACTAAATGTGTGTGTGTGTGTGTGTGTATAACAATTAACATTTGCCACTTAACTAATAGAATAATGATTTAAGTATTTTAAATGAGTTTTGATTACTTCACTGATATGTTATATGCCTTTTCATTTCGAATTGTTTTCGTTTTCTTTGTTTTCTTTTGGAATGACTAATTTGTGTCTCCCTAGTGACTTATCCAAGCAATGAATAAAACATTATCAGGTGTGTGTTGTGTGTGTTTTGGGACATGGAGCAGGAGAAGAGAAAATACAAAATTCAACTATGTGGATACATTTTTCATGATGCTTCCATTGCTTACTAAAACTAAAAAAAAACTAGACAACAACAAGGCGCATAGACACATAGGATGTAAGGACTTCCACTTGGATTGGGATGAGCCAGTTTTCGAATATTTGGTGGGGTGTAGACTGTTGACTGCCTCCAGGGTCACTTAACTGGAAAATGGAAGAAAGTAAGGATCAAATTCGCAGCACAAAGTTGTGTAATCTTACCACCAGGAGAAGAAGGGGCTTTTGTTTTGGAAGCGCTGTGTAAAGGAAAAGAAGCGACTGCCACTGGAACTGTGGAAGAATAGAAATCAATTATTTTGGCACAAGATAATGAAAATAATGGGAGGGTTTTGGTTGAAACTGTGGTTCAGAAAACTAGTTGAATCATTGATCTTCTTCCACCCTGTATTCATATCAAAACCATGCCACTTCTACCACATACCGCTCCACAATCACAGCAGGCATCTGTACCAATTGCACCGGCGATTTGCCATCCCTTAATGCCTGTGTCAAATTCAAAATCTGTCCACGCATCACCGACATCTGTCGCTCAAACAGACGCTTATCAAAGCCACGATCCTGCTGAAACAGATACAACAGCTCCGTACAGATCTCCTCCACAAAATTCATATCCGACAGCTGGGGCAACACCTGCAACTTGATCTCATCGCTAAAGGGAAGCTTGGCCTGTGGCAGCCAGGCCCAATGATAGGGATAGGCACGCCAAGAGTCGGGATGCTTAAAGGGAAACGCCAGGCCATTATCAATGGCTGCAATTTTGATTTGTGGCGCATCCACCAGACTCCATTTGGGTTCCGCTTTGGAAGACCGGCCCATTTTGTCGCTTGTGGTGGGCAGATCATCGTCGCTGCTGCTAAAATTGGTGTCATTTGGATTCTTATTCGTATTTTTCTTGGGCGACGGTCCACCACCACCAGCCGCGATGCGTTGTGTTCCATTTTCCACTAGCGCTGGTGGTTCATTTAGATCCACAATCTGTTGACCCGTGACCTGAACCAGTGGATTGTTGATGTGGCGCGTCAGACCGGTCATAGTTTTGCCACCGGTGCCGCCCACTTCGCCCCTCACTTTGGGCGCCACATACTTAATCAACCAGTTGTCATTGCCACGATCCGTGTTGCGTATGATGTAGTCCAAGACCACCAGGCGTTCGAATTGCAGTTGAAAGGATTTAGCCACAGCCGGCGAGAGTTGTTCGCTTTCGAAACGACGCAACCAATAGTCGGCATCCTTGTATCCCTCCACGAACAGTTGAAACGAGCCGGTCTGGTGGAGAACGAACAGATTGTAAAGAAAGCCATGAAAGTAGACACCGGTACTTACCTTTAGGGGCAGGCTCATGCGATTGAAGTGAGCTGAGGGATAATGCTCCTTGATGCGCTTCTTTAGTTTGGCCTTCTGGCGATCGATGCGCGCATAGTTGAAACTCTCGGCCACAAGTCGCACCACCCGCGTCTTGGGCACCACATTAAGATTCAGTTTACGATCCACCAAGCTGGCACCAGCCTCGGAAAGATACCTACAGCAAATAAAATGGAATCAGCTTTATACATAAAATAGAGATGAGAGGGCCTTACCCTTGATTGGGTATAAGGCAGGCACGTCCAAAGCAACAGGGACAGCAAAGCTTGTGCATCCATTTGGTCCATTTGGGATTCAGTCGGCCATAGGGTTCCTCATCTTTGGGTTTAAAAACGGCCACACAGCGCTGAAAGGTATTTGGCGGCAAATTAGGATGAGTTTGGAAAGTTTTTATGTCTGAATTTTCGTGTTGCATGGAATAACGCCCATGGGCGTTCTTTGAAGAATGCTCTATTCATTCCTTTCTTAAATTTTCCCTTCTTAAATTCGATTGTTCTTTCCATTAGTAAATCGAATATTAGTTCCTGTATTCATTACTCGAAACCAACTCTTTCATTCCTCTCTTCATTCATTTCCTGATTTCATCATTCGTTTTTATCTCTTTTCATTCCTCTATTCATTTCTAAATTCCTTTATTTATGGATTTAGATTCATCTACTTCTTTATAGATAAAACATTCTTCTTTAAATTTCTCTACTTATTCCTCTATTCATTCCTGTATTCATTTGTCATTCATCTATTGATTCTCTACCCCATCATTGGGCCACAATTCATTCTTCTTTTTTGGAACCAATTCTTTCATACCTCTCTTCATTCATTTACTGATTCATATATTATTTATGCACTTATTCCAGATGTCATTGATGTATTTGTTCCTCTAATCCCTCACCTATTCATTCTTTTCCATTTCCATTTTCTTCTAATTCTTGTGTTCATTTCGATATTCATTTATCTAATGATTCATCTACTTATTTATATATACATTCTACATGTATTTCTCTAATTATTTCTCCATTCATTCCTGTATCTATCTATTCATTCTTGTCTTATTCCTCTATTCATTTGCGTATTCATTTATGTAAGGATTTATCTACATATTTGTCTATAAATTTTACTTTTTACTTCTCTATTCAATTCTTTTATTCTTCATTCATTTACTAATTTATCTATTCGTTGTTGAGTCTTTCGTCTTTTCATTGTGTTTAATTCGCTCAACTAATCATTCATCTCATTCTTTTTAATCATCTCTCTTTTTAATTCTCTTCTCATTCCTCCATTTATCTAATGAATCATCTGCTTACTTATCTATAATTTCTACGTTTCATTTCTATACTTATTCCTCTCTTCATGTATCATTCATCTATTCATTCTCTACTCGTTCCTCATTCAATCATCTACTCTAATCAGGACAGTTTTAGGGGTTTTGTCGCACTTTTAAGAGTGATATAATCCCCTCAGGTGTTAGTTCTCCAGGCTTTGGACATGTCTTTAAACTCTTGACAGTGCGAAAAAGCACCTAGTCATTAATGCCCGCCACACAACCTTCTTCATTCATTTATAAGTACATCGCAGTCTTTCAATAATCAAATCTACAACTCAAACTTAAATACTTAGGCATAATTTTACATTCTCTATGCGCTGCTATGTAAAGAATTTACTGTTATTTGTAAATTTATGTAGTTATGTTGAAGATGATGTTTCAAAACCAAACCAAAAGTCTGACAAATCTGAACTCTATTGCCAAACTTCCCCGTTTGGTAGAATGGTGTTTTTTCTATGCGTGTGGTTTATCTTCTGGGTTAAAAAAGGCCAAGATCTTTAAGTCCTCAACCCAGGCGAAACGCAACAAGTAATTATCATAGCAGGCACAGTTTTAATCAAAATATTCTCAAATATGTGTTTAGGTCGAAGATATTTGTCAAATTGCATATTTGAAACCGTAAGAACGCATAGATCTCAGAGATGGTAAGATATAGAGGTTCGACATGTATGAGAAATATGCTTCTTATGCTTGCAGGCAGCTTAAGCTTAATTTTTCAATTTTTGCCACGCCCCCGAAATTCAGAAAAAACATCATATCTCCCACAATTTTAAAGCTAGAAGGTTCATACCTTCTGGACATGTTTAGTAATCGGTATTATCTATTAATCTGTCGAAGAAATGGCGAAGATCAAATGAATCATAGTCGAGTTAGAGAGAAAACAAACATTTATTGGCAGCACTTTTTACACATATATGAGACTTGCAGACATTTGAAGGTGCACAGAGGAGGCTTGACGGCCTTTCTTACTTGTTTATAAAGACTTTACAAGGTATTTACACGGTGAAGCAAACTTCATGCAGTTCTCAGTTGGGATTCTAAACATTTTCTTTATAAAACGTATTAACTTTGCCTTAAATATTCCTCGCTACTAAGAGAACTTAATGAAGTTTGCTTCACCTGGAAAATCTAGTCTTTATAAAGGATTTGAGTTAAGATTATAATCAGGCTTGTCCCCCTTTTTTATCAAATCATACGAAATCTGAATTGTTGATTATCCCCGCTTTTAAAACTTTAATATTCGATTTAATAGCCGAATTTTTTCCAATTGTTTCCGGATTTTTGCTACTTTTCAAGTTAAAATTCAGAAACGAGAACATGCCCGAAAGCCAGCTTGGTTCTATTCGCTCATTCACAGAGCTTGACAAATGAAAAACATTACAAACGGGCTGGTATGAGAGGTAGGGGTGGGCGTGGAAATATCTCAAATTTATAACAAATTTAGGTTATGCTCTAAGCATTATCTATAACCAACTTCAAACCAAAATTTCAATTTTTTGTTCACATTTTCGTGCTTTAGTTCCAATGTGCACCGAACCGAAACGGCGTTTGGGCTAGGGTTGTCGATATTTAATCGATATATCAATATTTTTGTTTGACGATAAGGGTTATTCCGATATGATATTTTTTGTGCCGATATATCAATATGACGATATTGTTAGAAACGATAAGAAAAGAAAAGAAAACGAAAAGGAACAGCGTTTGGGTTAGGGTTGTCGATATTTTATCGATTTATCGATATTTTTGTTTGACGATAAGGGTTATTACGATATGATATTTTTTGTGCCGATGTATCGATATGACGATATTGTTAGAAACGATATATCAGAAAAAAAAAAACTGCGATGGTCACATTGAAATCGGCCGTTCGGAACATCTGTTAGACGGGGCTTATATTTTTCCTAGCATAGCAGAGTAAGGGGCCAAGCCGCTCGGGACAATCGGGCCTTACTGTTAGTCTCTGCTGGAAATTAAAAGCGCTCCAATACCAAATCTATTGGAAAGTACAGATAGAACGACCACTTGCACTGGTCATTAATATCTTTTCCGGGATAAGGCCTGTTCCCAGGACCGCGGAAAATAAATTTATATGACGAACTCCATATAAAAAAAACAGCGGCAAAAAGTTTCCGCCGCTGCTTTTATTTTCTATGTTCTGAGGAAGCAAAAATAAATACACAATTAGCCTATCGATAGTTGACATATCGATAGCGCTTTGGATCGTGAGTGGACTGTAAAACAGCTGTTGCCAGAAACAAAATAAAGCGCACTCAATTATTTTATCGTCAAAAATGGAAACAACGGAGGGAAAAAAACAGGAGCGGAAAAGCAAGCGTACTGAAAGTTTCAACCGCGAGGACAAAGTTGCTTTTATAAAGTTGAGCTCCGACCTTGTCTGTGGGATATCACAGACAAAAAACACTTTGACCACATAAAAGTGAAGAGTGCGTGGGAAAGTGTGGGCGCCTATTCCGTTGTCGTCTCCTTTTCAACACAACGTATGCCGCTACCGCCATCAACATATCACTTTTCCTGCTGCGCATCATTCTTGTTTAACAATCTCAAATCAAAAACAATTTAAAATTGTTATTTTTTTTTGTAAACGAAAAACAGCTGACCACCAATGTGGCCGTTGCTTTAATTTGCCATTTTGGCTTATATATGGCCATACTAAAAATCTATGTGGATGCTAAGTTAATAAATTGTAATTTCGCTTCCTAAATTTTCCGCGGTCCTGGGAACAGGCCTTTATTGTAAGCTTAAGAAAACAACGATATTATCGATATACCGATGTGTTTTGGTCTAGATATAGAAAATTTAGATTTTGGATATTATCGATATTGATATTTTGAGATATATCGACAACCCTAGTCTCAACTTGTGAATCAAAACTTAATTTGAACTCAACTGGATCTTCTCCTTTTACTCACATTTGTTGTATCCTTGACAAAATAGGAACCACTGCTGCCCTGATAAATACGCTCTGGCAGTACACCCTGCTCAATGGCCAGCTCCGCATGGGCCACAATCTCCGAGAAGAGGGGATCATCTGAAATATAAGAAAATAACAAAAAGTCAACTAAATTGCTCTGTGTTCAATTTACGTATAAAATTTGTGCGTAAGACAAAAACGCGCATTCCGTGGTCAAAGAATTAAGACAGACTGTCAAGGTTCTCAACCCGAAAGGGAAAACAATTCAAGTAAATTATTTATGCATAAATGTGGCCCGCCCCCGCTCCACTTCTTCACTTCGTGTCTACCTATGAAATCAAAGTTTTCATTATACCCGCCCTGATCCTGGGTAATGGTGAACACATGTTGTAGGAACCTCTCCCGACTGCTGCTTAACGCCATTTGAACTGTGTGTTCGCCCTGAAGTTGGCCGCCCAGTTATCAACACTCGAATGTGCAAAACTGGGTCGAAATTAGCATGGCTAAAGCATTTTGATAAGGTGGTCTCCTACACACACACACCGAGAGACTTACACATGTTTTTCAGCGGACAGTTGGCACACTGGCAGCGTGGTCGCACTATTTGCACGGTGACTGTGTCATTGGAGCCGGTTATCATAGAGGGTGCATTAACCAAATATGGCCGCTCCTCCTCATCCGATTGCGAGGGCAGAAAGTCTTTCTCCGCCGCCTGGCATTTCTGCTCACAACATATGCAGGCATAGGCCACCGATTCCGAATCTTCTGATGGCTGCAAGCTGTCCGCATGGGCCAGGGCTGGTTTACTTGCTCTTGGCTTACCCCCCGCCTCAGATGTATCACTTGCTGTTGTGTCCCTTCGTTTTGTTGGTTTCCTCGGTGTGTCCTCATTATTATTGTTGTTGCTGTTTTTATCTCTCATTTTATTTGCATTGTCCTCACTCTTAGGTCCAGTCGGTGACAGGTTGTGGCACAGCCACGCCCATTTTTCCTCCCGAAACACAATAGGATTTGGTGTGCTTTAAATATGTGGCCAATGGATCAATTGAAAAATATAAACACAAACAAATTAAAACTAGAAAATCAAAAAAAAAAAAATATCAAAAACCCAAAATTTCAAAGGAAACTAAAGTCGAATTTTGGTTTTGAGTCTCGATTGTGTGACAAGTGTTTAGCCTGAAAGTGCTTCTAGTTTACAGTTCTATCCTTAGAAAATCGGGCTGAAAAGTAGCGGTGGATCAGAAACAGTGTTGCAGAATGCCAAAAATAAGGAGGAAAGTTAACTTTGAACGAAGTTTGTTTGCCCTTGCAGCACGTTTTTCTAACTGGGACTACTTTTCCATGGGAGCTATACTATATAGTTGTCCGATTTCGACCAAACTTGTTGGAATCATGGAAAAGCATAGCAAAATTAGAAATACAAACTTTGGAAGCGTTTTCTTTGAAAACAATAAAGTTTTTCTCACTAAAACTAGTTTTTCGACCGATCTTTCCTATGACAGCTATAACCTATAGTCAACCCATTTTGACAAGACTTTGAAGAATTGTATAAGCCAATTTTAAAGAGTTTTACATTGAAAACAAACAAGTTTTTCTTACTAAGACTATTTTTCTAACCTTACTTTTGTATGGCAGCTATACTATATAGATGTCCGATTTCAATGAAACTTAGTTCAATCATGCAAAAGCCTAACAAACGAACATGTAAGAAATTTGGAGTCGTTTCCATTTAAAACAAAAAAGTTCTTCTCAATAGAACTTAATTTTCGGACTATCATTCGTACTGCAGCTATACGCTATAGGCATCAGATTTTGACAAAACAATTTTAAGGACATTTTCATTGAAAACAAAAAAGTTTTTCTTACTAAGACTACTTTTCAGACTCTACTTTTCTATGACAGCTATACTATATAGTTGCCCGATTTCGACCAAACTTGGTGGAATCTTGGGAAAGCACAGCAAACTGAGAAATATAAAGTTTGGAGGCGTTTCCATTGAAAACAATAAAGTTTTTCTCACTAGAAATAGTTTTCCGACCGATCATTCCTATGGCAGCTGTATGATATAGTCACCCGATCGGGCCGATTCCGACAAATGTGCAAATTTATACGAAAAGACTTCGCGCAAAGTTTGGTGAAGATAACTGACGAAGGAGATAGCATAGAAACAGACGGACATGACTATATAAACTCAGCTCGTACTGCTGACCAAGAATATACATATATACTTTATGTGACCGGAGATATTTCCTTCTATGCTTTACAAACATCCGGACAATTTTAGAATACCCTCTGCGAGAGTATAAAAACGTGCTGCAAAGGTATACAAACTTTTCGCTATTTTTTTGTTTTCGGTACTTTCTAGCCATAACTTTATATTTTATCTATTGTATAAACTGATCAGAACCAGAGCTCGCAAGTAACTCTCAACACTTTCCTAGTGTCGGCAAAAAACAGTTTGGTTACGGACACAACGAAAAGACACCTTCAGTTCTGTTTTTGCTCAAATCTGTTTTGCTCAGAGCAAAGACACATTTTTTCATTTCTGTTTCTCTCGTGTCTTTCACTGACCGTTTTGCCGAGAGCAAACTTCCAAAGTGTTTTTTCCGTATGTAAATATGAGTGGTTGTGTGCTTCTGTAACGACCCAGACGGACTTTGGCATGAAATTGGATTCAAATAGCTAGGACAAGATTTTTACTGCAAAAAATTAGTACTTTATATAGCATGAAAAACTCACACGTTATTTTCTCGGGTATTTGTAAGGCTAAAAGTAGGAAGTTTCATACGAAAACATGAAAAACTCAGGGTTTCGTCAGCGAACGTCTCATGTCTTCCCACCTCCTATATACAAAGTAAGTACATCTGGAGTACTAAGAAAGTAAAGAACCCGAAGGCTGATGACGTCACCTAAACGGTAACGGTTAAAGCCACTGAGTTTTTCGGCGTTTCCATTGCAAAACGAAGCGGAAGGCTCAGGTGAAAAGTAAGCATGAGAAAGTGCCTTTTTCATGATGAAAAGTCCGACTGGGACGTAACAGAAAACAGAAGAGGAGAAAGAATATGTGTTTCGCTCAGTGAGAGAGCGTTTGTGCTGCGTTTGATACTGTTTTTCTCTGAGAGTGGTCGCATTTAAATAAGTGTTAACACTTGTTGGCGAGCTCTGATCAGAACACATTTGATTCTTTGGAGTCATCTCAAAAATACGCTCCAATACTCCTTTATAACCTGGTAAAACGACTGACCAAGCTCCTTTTATGCCTTTAATTAGTTTCGGTTTCTAGAATATTGTTTAACAAACTCCGTAACTTTGATAACTAGTCATATCCACACATTTTCGGTGAAATTTAAGTCGGGTTAGTAAGTTGAGCACTGCAATAAACTCACATTTTGGGCCTCAATACGGAATTTCACCAAACGAGCATTGTGAACAAGGGAGTTATCTGAAAGAAATTGTGACTACAAGTTTCCAAACCAGTTTTTAAAATGCTGGGAAGCAACTTGGAGTGCGATTTTAAAAGTGTTTGCTTTTATAATGGCGCTCAACCACTGAAACTCATTTGTACCTGTACCATTACAAGCCACCCACCCGACTACGCAAGCGATCCAACTGATGTTCCTATCAGCACACTCTAAATTAAACTTTTTTTCTACTTTTTTTCATTCAAAAAGACAACGAAACACCAGGTTATGTTCTCTGGTGCGAAATTTCATGGCGTTTTCGTTCGGAAGAGGTTGAGAGGTGGTTTTTTCATACGTTCTAGTTTCTGTAGATGTAGATGCATTCCTGATCACTCTTTGAATTGTGAGTAAGCTCGCTTCAGGTGAAGGTGAATAAAATGAGTTTAAGTTTATTAAGAAAATAATTGATTCAATCAGTGCCAAATTCATCTATCGCCCTATAAGACACGAATACTGGAGCTTAATCAAGACTAAGTCCACTACTTTTTCGGCTCTTTATCTTTCGGTTTTAGTAGCACCAAACTGGTGTAGCAAACCTGGTGAATTTCACAACTGTACCACAGATTTTGATGAAACATGATGAAATTGTGCAGGTTAAAATTTTAAGCAATTTGTTTGTTTTTCTAAAACCAAACATCAACTCTGTCTCTGCTGTGATCTACTTTGGTTCAGTCTAATGCCTATCTCTGGGTAAACACAGTATTTCTAGGCATTAGAAGTGATAAGGGGGGGAGGCGGAGGAGGCATGACTAAAGTCTCTTTGTTGCAGAGCTGCCTGCAAACGCAGATGAGAAGACCTACATAAAAGTTACTTGTATGACTTCACTTTTGCCTGCATGTGGGTAAATCCCCAACCACAATAAAGTTACTCACCGCCAAATGTATTCGAAACGAGATCCACATGATCATGCCCACGTCCCAGTCCGCCCAATAGTTCGCTTATACGACTGCCATGACTTCCGCCGAGCAGGGGCTGTGATTCACGATTATCGCTGCCTGCGTCCGTGGACATGCCCTCGAAATCGATTTCTGGCACCAGACAAATATCGTCGACCACCTCGCGCGGGAGATGTGCAATCAGAGTAGAAGATTTGAGAGGTGATGCTGTGGTAGATGCTGTTGCTGCTGCGGCTGCTGCTGCTGCGGCCAACGTTTGAGTTGTACTAATGCTTGAGCAGCGACTCTCGTTGCTGCTCTCTTCAGAGTTGACTTTGTTACCATTGCCAAACACAATGTGGCCAGTTGATGTGGGATTTCGGTCAAGCAAAACGTCTTCTTCATCATCATCCTCGTCGTCGTCGTCGTCATCGGCATGGAGGTGGTGCATTTGTGGAGCGGAATCTCCGCCAGCAGCCTCGTTGCTTGGGAAGTCATCATCATCCACTGTGAGAAGCAGGGGCTCGCGTGCACGCTTAGCCTTCTTCTTGGGCCTGGGTCTGGCCAGACCTATGGTGTTTATCTGTTGAGAAAGCAAATCTATAAACAAGGTCCATTAGCTTGGCTCAAGTCTCGAAACTTACCTCAACTTTGGTGGTCATTTGATTGTTTGTATTCAAATCAAAGCCATTTAACAGATTCGCCAGCGGCTTCTGACTGTTTCCACTGGCGGGATCCTTGACAAAGTCACCAATGAGATCTAGTTCATCCTCCAGCTGCAACAAAGGAGGATGTTCTGTTGACTGTGGGGCTTGGTTATGGCTCATTTCTGTTGAGCTGGGGAGAGGCACGTGTGTATGTGTGAGTGTGTGTGTGTGTGTGTGTAGTGGGTGGCAATTTCTGCTCGCAGACACAACAAAGACGCGCGTTGTTGGTGTTTTTGGCTTCTGTTTTGGGGCGTTCGCTCTGTTATCTCCTATGCACTGATGACGCTCTGCTGCTCATCATTTGCATTTGTTGCTCCGCAATTGTTCTTTTTATGGAAAATTAATTTTAATTAATTTTAAATTTGCCACCAACTCCATTTAAAGCTATTCAAATAAATTCTGTTTACTAATACACTTTTGGCTTGCCATTATTTAACAACAACTTGAACGAAAAAAACTAACTTACGCGAATTTTGCATATTAGAGGTCAGAATTAGAGATGGGAGTACCTAGTGTTCTCACCCATCTCTAGCAAGAACACTTGGTGTGACCATATGCAAGTAGAATGATTCATGACATTAGGCTGGACCCTTTAAGTGGCTTAAAAATTGGGGTGAGCCTCAACCATTTTACTTAACACATTTCTATATATATTTGGGTAGATTTTTGTTTTTAACACATTTCACATAAAATATACAATCGAGAAAGAAGAACGTTTTTGTTTGTTAATCTAATGATAATACCTCCAGCAGCGATAGAGGATATAACTAGTTAGAAGCACCACGACTAGCAATTTCCATAGGTAATGCAGTCAAGAGCGTAAATCCGTAAGCGGCACATACATCACTCCCATTAGGCGAGTCACCTGCACCTTGCCATGGGCATCCTTGTCGTACTATAATTTAATTGAGCAACAATTAGAAATGGGCCTCTCATTTCTCTCTCTCTCTGACATATTACCAGGGTTCGGAATTGCTCACGAGCGAGCCGCGCGCTCTTCCGCTTTTCGGCCGAGAGCCGGTTGATGGCTCACGGCTCTCGACGTGGGCTCTTTGCTCAGAGCCGAGTGCTACGAGTGCAAAGAGCAATTCCGAACCCTGCATTTTACTCACCTGCTGCATATACTGAGAACCACCCTCGGGACCTACGGGCACTATTAGACGTCCGCCATTGGCCAATTGATTGATCAATTCGGTGGGTGTGTCCGGAGCAGCAGCCCCCACATGTATGGCTTGATACGGAGCCAGTGTGGCGTGTCCCTTGCGGCCATCTCCCTCCACTATGAGCAGTTTACCAGAGTCCAACATGCTACGATCATCTGAATTTAAATTGGCCTTGCTCAGCTGCACCAACGAGGCCTGATGCTCTATCCCGACAATGCGTGTATTTTCATGCTCACCCTGGTTCTTGATGTAGCGATAGAAACAGGCTGTCAAATAGCCCGACCCAGAGCCTACATCCAAGACATGAGCTCCCGGTTTCAAATGTTCGCGCAGATATTCCAGGGCAAAGGCGTGCTGAGCGAAAATAAAGATCGGGCATAGGGAAGTGAATTGGAATGGAATGATCGCTTCCAGGCACTTACCATATGAGGAGCGCTGATGGTAACTCCGCCACCTATCGGCTGGGGTGCATCCATATAAGGATTTCGTGGTGAATAATGCTTGCGGTCTGTGTCCGTCATGGCCTTGGCCACAGCATCCGTGCCGATGACGCCGTAATCTGTCCCGGGTAACATAAAATGTCGTTACTTAATCCTGCGACTCGTCGGTAGACTCACCCTTTAACTGGCGTATCAGATCTTCATTGTTGGCTCCCACCGAACGCCAGGCCATGCTGAAAGCTCGGACTAATAGTCCAAGCCTGATAATTTGCACAATACTTAAGTTTTTCAGGATTGGATGTGGCTTGCGACTTGCTCTTTTGTTATTGTGTGGTTGTTGGAAAATCAGCAGCAGCTGAGTTGACAGAGTGACCAGACTATCACAAATTTACTTTGGATTTGGGATTATTTGGCGCGAGAGTTTAAACATGGCTTATTGTGGTATAATTTTTTTTTGGGCTTAGCTGTCAGCTAGAGACAGCAAAGTTTGGACGTAAGAGCATTGTCCAGATAAAGTGTATTTGTGTTATAATTTGGGGTGATCAGAGTACTCTAAGTGGAGCTGTGCGCGTGAGCGATTTTTCTGACATGGTCACGAACTATTCACGAAAGAAAAATCTCCGTTAGCACGGTTCACGCATGTCATTTGTTAAGCATTTTGCGACCTTCTCGAATCATGGACCATTCACAAGTTCTTTGCGTATGCACGATAATAATATTGATAACGATAATAAATGCATATGCGTACCAATTGGTTTAACTAAATGTAACCCAAATATGCTAATTATTTCTTGATTTAGTGTCCCAGATAATTATAATTCAATTTGAAGCAAATATGCTGCAGTTGGTATTCTTGCAGAAGTGGATTTCGTTACAGTTTAGTGTGCCCGTACAATTTTGTCAGACAGTCATATCATACCTTAAAACAATATGCGTATTTTCTAGTGATGATACTTGTAAAGCAAAAAATAAATGTATGCAAATTATTTATTAAATCCAAGCTCACACGAAAATACAAACGCATGATTTTTGTTCACGCAGGAAACTCTGTATTTGCTCACGTTCACGTCGTGACAAGTCGTGACACACCGTGACGAGGTCAAATTCATGTCACGGGTGCAGCTTTAGTTTGAAGTGATCGTTACTATGAGAGCGTGGGCTATAGACAGAAGGACATGGCTATATCAACTCAACTTGTGCTGACCAAGATTATATATACTTTATGCGGTGGGAGACGCCTCTTTTCTATGCGTTACAAACATCTGGAAAATTTTAGAACACCATATGTATTGTTATTCGTGAGCACATAGTTAATCACGTTGCCAACGCTCATCTCTATATCATAGTGACAAGTCTGGTCACACTGCAGCGTCCGCATTGTTGGTGGTATTGTTGGTATTTCACAAGGAATCCCAAAGGATGTGTGCTAATGTGGGAAAAATACGTCTTAAAACTCTAGTGGAGCTGCAGGCTACAACCGGTATCAATGTTTCCATTAACGAGCCCATACTCATTGAGGATAAAACCCCAGAAAAAAAACAGAAAAAGGCGGGAAAGGCGGCCACCACTACAAAGAAGAGAACTAAAGAGCCACAGCTGGATGACAGGAAGCAACGAATTATAGCACACACCGTAGTCAAACGATCCCCTAGAAAAGCACAACCTCCAGAGGGCCAAATGCGTATAGACGCCTTCTTCAAGAGTGCGACCAAGAATTTCCAGGTGGATTTGGGGCCAACAATCAAAACAAGCCCCAAAAAAACCAACAACAAAACCACAAAACCATGTAGAGGTCGCAAAAGATTGTTTGAAGAGGCCAGCACCACCACAACCACCACGAATACCACAGACAGTGAGGAAACAAAGCCGGCCAAGAAAAGAAGTCAACCGCCACGTCTGGCCAAGGGCCGGGAAGTACAAATTGACTCCAAAGAGATCATAGATTTGTGTAGCGATGATGAGCTGCCGGCAGCTAAGCAGGACACCTCGCCCATCTCAAAGGAGAACATTCCCCAAACGGTCAATCAGCAGAAAGAGTCCTCCGTGAAGCTCTCCACCTCTAAACAGTGTGTGCCCCAGGGGCGAAGGCCACGTGGATCGCCCAAACCATGTCCGCCTTATAAAATCATCGAAGGCACCAACTTCTGTGTGGATGGATTTCAATTTGGTGATATACCCAATGTAACACATTATTTTCTAACCCACTATCATGCTGATCATTATATTGGGTTGACTCGCAAGTTTGCCCATCCTCTGTACATGAGTCCCTTAACTGCGCGCCTGGTGCGTGCGTTCATACCTGTGGATGAGCAGTATATCCATGAGATCGAGGTGGATCAAATGGTTATAGTGGACGACATAGAAATCACCGCCTTGGATGCCAATCAGTGAGTAAATCCACCCAACGAATCCTTCTCCTAAACTTAATACAAATCCAAATCTTTTCAGTTGTCCGGGCGCTGTGATGTTTCATTTCAAGCTGAGCACGGGCCAGATAATACTTCACACCGGCGACTTTCGTGCCAGCTTCGAAATGGAATCGCTACCCATCTTTTGGAATCATCCACAAATCGATATACTCTACTTGGATACAACTTACTTGTGCAAGAACTACGATTTCTGTCATCAGAGCGAGAGCATTCAGCGAGCGCTTGGCTTGGTTGAGGAATTCCATCACAAACATCGCTGCAAAAAGATACTGCATGTATGTGGTGCTTATGTCATAGGCAAAGAGAAGATATGGCTGTCCCTGGCTGAGAAGTTTGATTTAAAGGTCTGGACAGAGCCGCATAGGCGAAAAGCGATTGATTGCCTGCAGTGGCCGGAATTGCAAGAGAGATTGTGCGAGACGTCGCAAGAAGCTAACTTGCATGTGATTAGCCTGGGACAGATTAGCTATCCGGTAGGGATATGTTGTACACCACAACAAATGTATGTGTTCATATCCCTTTGTTCTTGTTTTACAGCGCCTGGTACAATATTTTGAGCCATTCAAAGATCAATACGATATGCTGTTGGCCTTGAGACCCAGCGGCTGGGAGAAGAATGCCAAGCCCAGCTATGGCAAAGTGATTAGCTGCATAGGCATAGAGTACTCGGAGCATTCAAGTTACAAGGAAATGGAACGATTTGTGCGTTTCCTGAAACCCAAAAGGGTCATCAGCACTGTGCCGGTGGAGCGGGACTTGTGTAAAACTGGCAATGTACCGGTCAGTTGGTACAAGTATAAAGGAATCACTATGCTGGCTAAGGGATATCAGCCGTCTATAACCAATTTTATGAAGACCCCACATAAAATGACCAAAAATCATGAAGGTCACATGCTGCTAAGTCCCTTGGGAAATCATAATGAACAAAAAAATGTCATACCATGTAGCAATGCATCAAGCGATGAATTCATTCCGACCACTGAAAGTCCACCCCAATCTACGCAATGTAGTGCTGCTACTGTTGCAAAACAACCAAGTAGATTAACTTCCGATGCATCCGATGATTGGCTATCTTACTCATAGCGCTGTGGTCCAAGGAAATGAGCCGTTTGGTTCTGTTAAAAAGTTTGTTAAACCTTAAATCAATATCAACATAAATAGCGACCTAGAGATTAAGTCTAAAAGTTTTGTGCCTTATCTACAGACCCGATCATTCAGGCAATCGGCGTGCACCTATGTGCTGTAAGATAAGGAATAAAACTGTTAATTATTTACTTTTAAGTAAACAGTTTAATATATTTTATACCGACCGCATTTTGGGTTATACATGACTTGCTGGATACTGGCCAGATAGGTGTTGGGTGGGAAAAAACTTCAAAATTCATAACACTGAAATAGTTTTAGTCAAAACAAAAAAGACATGACCAAACTCGACGGATCAAGTTAGGTTATTTTCCAACTGCGGGTCGCCAAAGTCAATCCCATCCTCAAACCTGGTAAGCCAGACGACTCCCCCGATCGTCAGGCTGATTTGGTTTTTTAAAAATCTTAGAGCGCCTAATTTAATGCAGGCTAAGTATTCATGTCGAGGACAAGAATGCCTTACCCAAAGTTCGGTACGGATTTGGAGCTTTTCTAAACTGCATTCATCCATTGGACAAGCTAACAGATTTCGTGAAAGAAATTTGCACCTAAAAAATCAATGGGCATGGTAACATTAGACGTCGGAGCTGCGTTCAACACGGTCTGATAATACAAAAGTTTTCTAACTAATAGATACTTCCATGTATCAATGGACGAAGTACAGTCAAACAAGAGGACAGTTTGTGCCTCCTTCAGCAGATACTTTAGACAATGGAAAATACAACTAAATGCCAATAAAACAAAGGCCATATGTTTTACGAAAAAACGAACAACTTGCTTAAAGCCAAATACTCATCGCCAACTAAATGGTGTCTTGGTCTTGGCGTTGGTCTATGTACACCTTGATAATAAGCTTCTTTTAAGCACATAGGTAAAACATCTAACAAAACATCTTATCTAGAGGTCAATAAGTTTATATGTACATTATATCCATTCATAAATCGATAATCAAAACTATCACTACATAAAAAATTAACCATATTTAAAACAATTTTTGTACCCATTATGTTGTACGGCTCAGAAGTCTGGGGAAATTGTGCACGCACCCATCAAAATAAACTACAAAAAGCACAAAACAAAATCCTTGAAATGATTTTGGATTTACCGTTTTACTATTCCACTATAAAAGCTGATTTACACTGGGAGTGCGGTATGCGTTAATAGCCAACATTCAACTTTTTTTGTATGGGAAAAAAGCTGATTGTTGGCTATTAACGCAGAACGCACTCCTGGTGTAATTAGCCTATAAGACTACATGAAACAGCTAATGTCAAATCGATTGATGATAAAACTTAAGTTATTAATAATAAATTGTATATTGCTCAACTTACTTGCTGATGGTACTTCCAATACTAATTCCCAAGTTAGTCTCCATAAGTACCAATCTTCCACTCATAGTCTTAAGTTCATTTATACCCCCTTTTAAGGTTTATCATGCCCCTTTCCTTAACTATTAAATATCATAAGCAAAAAATGTAAATAAAATAAAATCATGTCCATATCTAAGCTGTAAAGATAATAGTGTCTAATCTCTGTAACTCATACTCAAATGCGCTGGCTTTAAGCCAAAATTTATTTTCTAATGTAAAGTCAAACTAAGCATCTAATTGAAATAAAAGAAAAATATGGAATCTAGGTGATTGTATTAGCTTTGCTCAATCTTAATTTTGAATTCCTATGACTTCCTTATGTAAATTTTAGCCGTATATAACATAATCTAATTCAACCGGCCACTGAGTTTCACAAATTAAATAAAAAATTATTTTTTTAAATTTTGTTTCACTTAGTAGGCCTTGCCTGTGTCATTTCTGTGTTGTGGTTAACAACTAGAACTATATGGGGCAGTATAAAATGTGAGCTCGAGACGGGTTGGTCTCCTCAGGCTACACTCAAGTGGAGTGCAAAATTCAGTAAAAAAGTGTTTTCTTTTAAAAAATAACGCGAAAAAAAACAAAGTCCAAATTTTTAAGAAAAAATTCTAAAGCGACCAAAGAGGTAAAACCGCGACTAATTACAGAAATTTTTGGTTTTATTTCAGTTGCAGTTGTATGCTAGAGGGTATTCACTGTGGAAAAACCCAAATGAAATCACATGAGCTTTGCCAAGGAGAGTTTTAATATGAATGGTAAGCGTCTGTGGGCTACTTGGTTACTGAATAAAATAAAATGAAAAACTATTCCTTTTTTTTTGCAAATGAGTTTTAATTCGGGCGGGTTGTTGAGTTGCTTTCATGTTGCTTTGATCTGGCAACGCTGAAAATTAAATTGAATTTTGAAGGCACTTTGTGTCAATGTAAAGAAAATGGAAACGAAAAGAAAACAAAAAATGTACAGTTTGCAGAATGCAAGTAAAAAAAAATCGATTAGCAGCTATTCCCTGAGCCACATTGGCAAGCGGTTTGCCAAGCAAGACCAACTGGAAGAAGCATTGGTGAAGCAAGTGCAGCAACATGTGAGCGAAGATCTGGGCGTACTGCTACAGAAGGGAGCCCAATATGCCAGGCAGACACGTGCGCGTCGCCTGGAAATGTCACATCTAACACATGTGGATCTGCGAAAATGTATTGGTATGCTGAGACTGAACCTTGGAGAAAAGGTAAAACTAGCAAAGGACGATACCGAGGAGGATGAGGACAGTGACGTTGAGGACGAGGAGTACGTTGAAAAGTTACGGAAAAAGCCACGAAAAGAGGTGCAGGCGCAGCCTAAAGCTGTACCAAAGGCAAGACAGCACAGGGCAAAGCCCGCCGCCCTCGAACTGATTACATCGAACCACAACTCGTCTTTCCGTTGGCTTAAGCGAGAGCAAGTCCTGGTGAAATCCAAAATGTAGGTACATTCATTTGTAGAAATGTACTTAAAATGAGAGCGAGGGGGGTCACTGAAGAACGGTTTCTGAAAATTTTTAAAATAAAATGTTTAGGATTCGGTAACTTCGCGCCACTAGACATGATGCGAACAGATTTTGAGGGCATTACCATGTTCCTCTTTCTAAAACTATCCAGGGATGCAAGCCGACACTAAACTAAACTATATATAACCGTTAATTCGTGCTCGTGAACCCTACGAACTGACATTTCGCTTTGGCCAAAGAATAGATTCACCACTTTAGACATTTCCAGTTGAAATCTATCGCCTGAAAAAGGCTTAACCTAAATTCCTTAAGAGTTCCGTTCCAAACAGTGGACTTGAGGAACGTAGTAGTTGTAGGGATTCTTCGTACATATAGGTATATTATGTAACTTTTGACATAAGTGTCAGTATACAGAGTTCTGGAATTTTCATTTCACTACAACACTTTGGCCTTGATTTCATGCTCATGTGCTGTTCGAAAGAGATTTTATTTATACAAATATTGTGTCGAATCGAACATTTCGGGTTGCGCTGGTTACAGACCTTGAGTCTAAATTGCACGATTTAATAGAGAACGGTACGTACCCATACATATGTTTCGCATTATTTCGGAATTGATGTTTCGGTAGCTAGGGTTTGCTTAGACAGTTAGGTCGCTGGCTTTACCCCCCCTGTTCTGTTAACGGGTGTGTCATCTTAAGAGTCCAGGCACGATTTATCAAGCTTCAGCGATATTCAACCTACTGCCGGACGACGCACTAAAGTCAATTTACAACACAAACCAAATCTGAGGATAAACCAGAGGACACTTGACTCGTTTTATGGACATCGTAAGCTGTTTGAGCCTACCGTGTACTTGTACAAAAGAAGATTTGGTTCGGAATTTTATATCGGAATATCGGCACTTACCGATATGTACTAAATTTTAAAGTGCTTTTGCGTCCATCCGAGTTCTAAGCGAAGATTCATAAGCTTCTCTTCTGAAAATCAACACTCAACGCTTATTTGGCAACTGAATAGCACAATTTCTTGGACCTCCATTGAAGTACAACTTTATTTTGGTTAGGTTTGGTCAGGTTTTTAGCTCGTTAACGAAAAATTAACTCAATGTTTGGGGTTTCGGTTTTAAGATTACATTTTTTTTCAGAGTTCTTAAAATTATAATTGCTTACTATTAAGCCAAGATCTCTGTTAAACTTAAGAGTAAGATCGTTTAATCTTAAACTAAGATCTTGTTAGACAGTTAACTCAGATAGACTATTCTGAAATAAAGAGCTTCCACAAATCCAAACAATTCCCGAATATCTGTTTACAAAAAATGTAAAATAACGGGTTCGGTCACGGTTTTGGTTCTGAGTTTGAATGGTTTGATTATGGTTCCGGTTTCATTCCCTGATATAAACATATTTTGAAAGACCTTTTGGACTTATACCAAAGAACTTGCCGGCTTGTCGCAACAGAATCAGACTTCTCTTCTAAAATGTCTTCTGCAGGATTCTTGACCTGCAGGTATTTGGGAAGCAAACTACAGTTTGTTCAGGATTGAACATTCTGCTCAAAAATGAGTCACAGCTTCGCGTGCTCTGATATTACATAATTAAGGGACAAAAACTTTGTTCTAAATTCAAACGACAAAGTAATTGTTCTCTCGGAAACGCTTTCGTGGTCCCTTCTAACATATACAGAAACGAGAAAGCTATAGCTAACTTCGTCTGTGCCGAAGTTTTTATACCCTTGCAAGTGCTCGCTTAAATATTTTCAAAAAATACTCTTTCCGACCTATCGTTCGTATGGGAGCTATATGATATAGTCATCCGATTTGGCCAAAAATTTATTAAATTATGTGAAAGCACGTGAAACAAACAAATACAAAATTGCAGGATGCTACCATTAAAAACAAAAAAGTTTTTCTAACTAAGACTGTTTTTCAGACCTATCTTTTGTATGGCAGCTATACCATATAGTTGTCCGATTTGAATAAAACTTGGTAGAATTATAAAACAACATAGAAAACCTACGATTAAAAAGTTTGAAGACGTTTCCATTGAAAAGAAAAAGGTTTTTCATACTAAAACTAGTTTTCCGACCGATTGTTCCTATGGGAGCTATGAGATATAGTCATCCGATCCGGTCGGTTCCGACATATTAGTAGTGTGCAGCAAAAAGAAAACTTTTGTGCAAAATTTCAGCTCGATAGCTTTAAAACAGACGGACGGAAAAAGCTCAATCGACGCAGCTCGTCACCCTGATCAAGAATATACATAGTTTATGGGGTCTGAAATGAATATTTCTATGCGTTGCAAACTTCTGGGCAAAATTATAATACCTTTAGCAAGAGTATAAAAACCTTATGAACCCGGTTGAATAAGCATAAGAAAATTTTTCGAACGCCCTCAAACATGATAATATTAACCACTAACCAAAATCGGCTAATGTAGCTCTTAAAAAGATAATCCAGCCCGAGTTACCCAGCGATTTGTATCCCAAATATATATTGAATAACTAGCTGACCCAGCAAGCGTTGTGCTGCCTAAATTCGTATACTCAGATGAGATAAATATTTAGATCGGCACAATATTTTACAGTTTTGAACAGCTTTGAGTTCTGTATGCTATGGAAAATCAGACATGTTCATATGAAGTATTGTGTCGAACTAAATTTGTAACTCGTCTGAGTAAATAGAAATGATTTCTGATTGCTGAATGTTTTTTGACAGCCTGCTCCTTCGTCATTTTTTGCCTCAAAAATTTATCAACTGTTTCCTGTCTGAGTTATTTGATGACAATGTTCGTCTCCCTCTAACCACCGCATTTTCCTATGTAAAAATATCATTGAGTACTGTTGAATGGCAGGCGCCTTCTCAATAATGTTGAAATACAAAAATCGCTATTAAATAATCAGAGTGTGGTAGGAGGATGACAATTTGTGCTTATACATAGATATTTTTGATGCCAAATGAAAAAATAATATTCAATCTAAAGTTTTTGTTTAAAATATAAAAAACAATGCCCTGCAGAGGGTCACCTAGAGCTTTGAAATACACTTTTAAAAAGCCAGTAAAATTGGTCGAGCCGGTTCGGAGGAGATACGATATTTTTTTATATATAGAAGACGTATCACTCGGTGGTTTAAGTCTTAGGCACTAATTATAATATCAGTTGATTCAAGACAACTTTTCTCTATATTACAGGCCACTTTTTCCCTTAACCCGCGAGCAACAAAGCTTTTACGAGCTGATGACCGAAACCTGCATGGGCATCTCCGAGACCAAACGGCAGCGCGCCCTGCTGACCCTGGCCACAGATCCATCCCTAGACTGTTTTTTGCCCATTCTCAGCCTGTTCATTGCCGATTCCGTGCAGGTGAATGTGGCTCAGCATAATATGTCCGTGCTGTTGTATCTGATGCGTATGGTGCGTGCTCTGCTGGGCAATTCCAGTCTCAGTCTACATAATTACGTGAGTAGTACTTGGCGGGTTTAGAACTAGTCTTTTTTTTTTGTAAAAGTACAGCTTTTATTGGTAAACTTTAGTACTAAGTTCTGTGATCGGAATGTTATCCAGGTACAAGGTAAAAGGCATCCTTATTTCCCAGCAGCTTTGAGCCTTTAAAAAACTAATTTTTCATTGAAAATTCTCAGGATGCAATATCCAAACGAAGCTTATTAAAATATCTAGTACCGTTCTTTTTTAGTATTTCATATTCCTCATAGAAGGTCTCATTGTACGCTTGCTTGGCGTACTTGCACATCCTTGAGATGGTTGCCCTAGAGCACAGAATGCTTGCGTAGTCACCAACACAAATGATGAAAATCATTTATAGTTATTGCCTTTTGCTGTGTGTGCTTGTGGCTGACAGCTGCAACCGCAATCATTCTGCGCACAACAACAAATTTTACAAATACAAACGCATAATAGTTTATAGCTGAGTTCAATTCTGCCAGAGGCATAGGAGAGGATGTCGCCTTACGCATTGGAATAGATATTAGAGCCGGAGCCGGATGCATCGATGATTTCTATCAATCATCGATTTAAAGTAACTTATTCTATTCAAGACAAGGCCACAGTAGGCTCGGACAATGCTTTAAATTGATCTTCTTAAGCGCTTTTACCCAAAAATGCATACCAAAGCTGGAAATTATTGAAAGAAGGATCGAAAATCATGTTATGCATATCCATTTCCGAAAAAGAACTCGTCCAATCAATTTCTTTTGCAATAAAAACCATATATTTCTTCTGTCCAAAAGTCGCTTAACCCTCGAACGCCATTAAAAGATAATTTTTAAAAGAAACCTTCAAAATTCTTTCACATTTTACGATGACATTTGGCAAATATGAAAAAGCATAACAGTAATTATCCCAATAATATGTCAGAAAGGTTTTTTAAACATACGAAATCGGCTCTGTGTTAAGGATTGACACTATTATTGGTCTTTCATTTAAAAAATATGTATCTAACGCTCTGTCCATCGGGAAGAGGAAGATCTTGTTTTTGTTGTGAACAAACTGATGAATAATGAGCTTAGTAAAATAAAAATCAACTAATATTTATGTTTTTCGGCAACATTCAAAGTTTCTGAAAGGAATTGTAGAATATCAGATGGACGCTAAGCCTTAAAATCGAAGATTGTGAAGCTTTGAATGTATCTTAAATAATTTTTAAAAAATAATGATTGATTTTGAAATGTGTTTGGTATTCTATTCTAAATTTATATCCAATTTAAGTGCCTTGAAAACGTAGTCGGAAGATGTTTCATCGATGTTTCTTCAGTTCTAATGGATCTAACGAATGCGTCCGATGCGTATAGCCTGCGGTCTCACCTGCCTTCGTTTAACAGTAAAACAGTTTAGAGAGTTCGGTAGGCTTTTGGCTAGAAAAATTAAGAGTTTCCATAGAAACAACAAGATATTAATCTCAATTTTACCTTTCAAATCTTCCGCTTAATTCTAATCCCTGTTTCCTTGTCCCCTTCCAGCTTCATCTGTTCATTCCGGCCGTACTCACTTGCCTGTTGACTCGTCAGGCCTGTGCCTATCCCCAGCTCGAAAATCATTGGGCACTGCGGGAATACGCCGGCAATATAATGGCCGAGTTGGTGCGTCACTACGATGCGATAGACCAAAGCATTCTGCCCCGAGTCATAGGGTAAGCAAAGAGGGAATTCTGTCCTCAGTCAAGTTGAAACGTTTCCATTTTGCAGGCTGTACAAGGCCGCTCTGCGAAAGAGGCCGCTGACTACGATCTACGGCGCCGTCATTGGTGTGGGCAAGATGGGCAACTCTGCGATCCGGGCTTGCATAGTGCCAAAAATTGCCTACATATCCTCATGCATTGAACCCCATCTGACGGCCACGAATGGCATAACGCAATCCGCACAGGATCGACAAACCTGCCGCTACATTCGACATCGAATGCTGAAGGTGTGCACACCCATTCTCAAGAATATACACCGTACGCCCGATGATTTCGCCCTATACGAGAAGGAGTATGGCTTCCTGGGTTCTTCGCTGTGCGCTGCCGTAATTGTGACGCGCATTAAAGAAAAAGCCGTAGCCTGCGCAAAACTAGAGGAGCAACGGGCAGCCAGGTTGGTGGCTAAGAAAAAGGCTTGTCACCAAGTGGCAATTGAACGTGTCAAACAGCGGCGACAGAAGCTGCAACAGCAGCTAAGACAACAGCAGCAAAAACAGCTACAGCAACAGCAGCAACTGCAACAGCAGCTGCTGCAAAAACAGCCGGGCGTTAGTTCTGGTCGCGTCAACGGATTGCGTCGACCTCTACCAACACATAGGATTAAGGCAGTGCCGCCCCGAATTGTCTGTGTGGCTAGGAATAAACGTACCAAGCACATCAAGCCCCGGGCGCAAGCGCAGTTGCCTCAGTTCAGGCGCTTATTCAACCGGCGCACCACCAAGTTGTACCTGGCCGGCAGAGGCATTGCCAAGACCCGCGCCCTACGTCTGAAGAAAGTTGTCTATAGGACCGCCACACCTCTGATCTGTAACATTGGCCAGAAGCCACTTAGTTATTTATACATTAATAATAATGCTATGTAAATATGAATTTAATTTTAGCTTTAACTTAATCTAACCGCTCTACAGAGGGGTATTTGGAACAAAGTTTTATTTTTTCTTAGAATAATAATCATAGTGTATTTTTTAAAATTGTGTTTCTATGTTTCAAATGATTACCCAATTAACCTGATGTTAGATACTAAACACAGATGTATGTGGCCATAATGGTTCTGTCCCATATCAAGAATACCAGCTCTGATATCTCACAATCTGTATTACAGCTTCTTCTCCTAGCCAGAAAAAGCGGCTTGCTTGTAGCTATCGCAAATTCAAATTATATATACAAATCGATTGTGTCGCGCAGTCTATCGATTTGTGGTCACACTTAAATCAAGCAACCCCCATCGCTAGCGCAGCGATATAGTCAAAAAAAAAAAAGAAAAGGATAGCGTGTGTGGATTTGTTTGCCTGGTTCACCTTCCCTCAAAAGTTAACAACAATAGCTTGTAGATGGCTTCATTTTAGTTAAACCAGCTACGAACAGGGCCACTTGATATACCAATACCAGGTAAAAGGCCGATGTAACTTAAAACCGGACAACGACAACACAAAATGCCTTGTGCGCAGTGCATGTGCCTGTGACTGTGTGTGTGTGTGTGCGTGCGGCAATTAAACAATAAGAAATGTAGAGTGGGTGAATGAGAAGGGGGTGGTGGCTGGAGGAGTCTGCTTTGGGCGTGGAGCTTTTGCTAGACAGTTGTTAAAGTAAACGAAGCGCGAAATTGTAACTAAAGTCAGAGTTGGAGCTGCTGCAGCAGGTTAAAGCCAGCTTGAAGTGTGGAGAAAACAGATTTAAATTTAAATTAATTAATCAAATGCCCAAAATTAGTGAGCGGAAATTATTTGTTTACATCCCAGCTCTGCCTCTTGCTCTTTCTACTGTTTGTGTGTGTCTGGAATTTGAATTGGTCTGCCTGCTCTCTCTCGTCAGGCGACTCGCATGTGGATTCGAATTCTCAATTAGATCATTAATTTTAATATACAACAAAAAATTCCAGAGATGGAGGCGCCATATTGAACTGATCCCCCCTCATCCCACCACACTATGGCACTACAGCCAATTTCAACCGTTGCCGCTGCCTCAGCCTCAGGCCATGGCACTCATCATTTAATGCGTCCACAGAGTCTGGCTGCTCCCGAGCGTGAACCCGTCGAGTTCAATATCAATCTGGTGGGCGCTCCCCCTGAGGTGGAACAATTGGTGGAGCAAATCAAAAATGTGGCCGAGCAGTTTCTATATCACTGGAAGAGTTTTCCCATAGGTAAGATTCAGCTGGATTTCTGGATTTCTAAATCTAACTGCCCTTCCTGCCTTTCAGTCTTGCCCCAACCCTTGGCCAACAGTGGCCTAAATCTAACAGCCAGCAATGCCACCAACAGCGTCAGCAGTCGCAAAACGCGTCCCATTAATTTGCGTGATCTATTTATAGCGCCTCCCTTTGATGAACTAGATGCGGTCGCCTCCGATGGCAGCGGCGAACCCCGCCGCCTTACCAATGTTCAATTGAAAACGCTGCGCGAAACTGGGTGAGTCTGGATCAAGCACATCGACAGAAGCGTTTGAAGAGTTAAGAATCTAACAAGGAGAGCAAAAACCACGTGGCTAAGATCAAAAACATTCTTTCCCATAATTTTATGCACCAAAATGCAAACGCCAGAAATTCAAACTAAAAGCATGCCAAAACACTCTTCAACAGATCGAAATTCCAGACAGTTATTATCAATTTGTGTTTATTTGTTTGTCTTTTATTTTGTTATTACTAAACGCATGCCAATTCCTTATTTTGCTGTACGCCAAAAAAATTGCAAATGAAACATGAAAACCATCTGTGAACAATACTATTTCTGTAAAGCTTGCAAAAGGATAAATATGGAAAGCCGAAGAAATTAACTTTGGAACAATTGGAAACAATACGTACAAATGGGTAAATAGACGAAGAGCAATTGTGCTGATGAACTAAACCAAAATCAAAATGTGTTGCCATTCAAACTTAAGTCTCTGTTTAGTCCGTGTTTTCTTCCGTTTGTACATACATACATACATATAGTATAAATGCATACATTATCCATCATTTTAATCAATGTTTAAGTGTTATTTGTTTTTACGTTTTATTCGAATGACTAAACCAAAAACCACAACCAAATAGAGCCAAAACTTGAAATTTATGCATGACCATAGAAAATTTGCATGCAAAAAAAAAATAATACAATTTTATGCTCTTAACTGGTTGGATACCAGATCTAAGACATTACAAACAGAATCAATGTTTTTCCAGAATTTTTTTTCCATATAATATTTTGTAAGTTTTTGGAACTAGCTCTGCCGACTTAACTAGGATTTGAATTTTTTTTTTTTATAATTTTATTTTAATAACTAAATCGAAACATAGACGGAATAATATTATTCGCTAATTTGGTAATGATACCTAGAATTTTTATTTCCCTTATATTCGAAAAAGTCTTATCATTTGAAACGAAATAGAAACATTTAACCATACCAAATCGGTCATTATTGAAACATATAGCTAAAATATCAAGCCTAACTCCTTAGTAAGCTATTAAAAGTATGTGTAAACCGAACTGGTAATACCTTTGAATCACTGTGCCGAACCATTGCTAGTTTTAAACAATATGTAAAGCTGATTTCTTAAGTGCATATCCTACAAAAGTGTCTAGTTTCAAACTGTGCGACCCATTTTCAGACCAATTCTCATAATCTGCTACTTTCTCGCCAGCAACTACCCAAATATGTAGTGTAGGGCAGGCCAGTAATTACCTATACAATGTGACAACTTATGATTTTGAACCATATTTCGATGCACGAGTCATGATAACATGTTGCTATGCCTTCAGTGTGAATAGCTTGTCAATTACCTGTTGAAAATATGATGAAATGCAGGTCTTCTAGAATATAATGTCATGTCATGAGACAGTGTATACCCCACTGGATGGTCAAATGAATCATTTACCTCAGAAATCATACAAAAAAGTGTGCTCAAAATGATTTTGGGCGATAGAAAATATAAACTCTGTGAAGCCGCAAAGATATTATTAGGATCTCCAAACCAATTCAACAAGAAAAGTTGATCATCAAAAAGGTATTTGTGAGATCTGTATCGCTTTCCTCCACAGTGCACCATGGTGTCAAAGTCGATATTGTTTGGCATAAACTTCGATTGATTAAATCAGCACCTAATCCTTCTTTAAGCAAACCAGTTATTGCCTAATGCTGTGTGTTTGGTGCGGTCTTGTGGCTGTCTGATGCACATGGAAAAAAAAAAGTAGCCAAAATTAAGCCTTCAGTTTCGCTAGAGGCAGATGTCTAGAAGATGCAAACCTTCTATTTATATGCTTTTGGATTCGGTGCCACAGCACGCGAAACAATCTCCCAATTGATAGGCGATTATGGTGAACAGTTTATTTCAAGTTTGAGGTTGGTCAATTGGCCGCCTAGATCGTGCTATATAACGCCTTTAGACTATCCGCAATAATTGAAGCACTAAAGGCCAATTTTGAAGATTTTATCCGTAACATACCCGCCGAGGAACTGGACTTGGGGTGGCAGGACCTGGAACGAAAAGGTCTGAGTCAATGGGAGAACTTACAAGCATATTCCAAGCGGAAGTGTGTGTCATCTCCCGATGCGCAGACCTTAATATGGAGAAAAACTACCATAATAGAGAAATTGCTATCCTCTTAGATAGTCAAGCAGCGCTCAACGCGCTTAAGTTCACCTCTAAGCTCGTCTTAGAGACAAAGAACAAACTGCACCAACTAGGCCGCAGGAACAACTTGTACCTACGCTGGATACCGGGACACAGCAATATCCCCGGAAATGAAATGGCCGACGAACTGGCAAAAGGTTCCAGAAATGGATCCCACAAGGAAAGAATGTCCTCCGAATCCTGACAGGGCTCTACACCCCGGTCACTGCAGGCTGCGGGGTCACCTACACAATTATGTAGATTCTGTGAAGAGAAAGAGGAGTCCTCTGAACATATACTGCGATGCTCCAGCGAAGCGCAGATTCAACAGATTTGGGGAACACAGCTTACCCCCAACAGAATAAGTAACCTAGAACCCACGAAAATCCTGACCTTCGTACAGGAGATAGGGTTGCTAGGAGAGTTGTAAACTCAGCAGGGGTCACAATAGATCAGGATTGGTCGCAGTGCGTTATCCCCCCCAACACTTAACAATACCCGCCGATATGTTGCAGAGAGTATGCCAAAATTGGACCCATCTTATGAACCATTTGAGTCGCAGCCGCGGCCAACGTTTACATGAAATCATCTTTAAACATTAAGTCGTTCTATCTATCTATCGATCGAAATTTTATGTATTTTTTTTGTAATCAAATCATAATGTTGCAAAAAAAATCGCCCTTTATTAGCCCCGGCGAACACAAATGTACCGAACGGCAGATTTTAATGTACCGTTTTTAAAATTATCGGTGTATCGAAATATCATATCGGAATACCCGCATTTAACCGTGGTATTTTCACTTGCGTGACATCTCATAAAAGTTTCTCAAATGAGATATCAGACGAGGGAGAAGCACAAAAATATATGAGAAACTGCATAAAAAGTAGGCCATCTGAGTTGTCTTATGAGTTTGTTGACAGCCACCTCTCAGTAAACTGAGGATTAATGAAAGTGTTCACCAGTCAAGATGTAACCCTAACACTAACCAACGCATACTCACATACATTCACACACCCCCTCCACCTGGAATTGGGCTAACCTCTAATTGAATTTGGAACACGCTTGTGCATGCCAACAACAATTGATAACATTGATTCGAATTAGTTTATATAATTTCCATACTTACTTGTGTTTTGCGTGTGTTTTTATATGTTGCTTCACTGAAATGGCCAAAAAACTAGTTTTACCTAGTCTCAACTTACTCATCCGTCTGCACTTGCTCAACCATTCCACAGAGAGTTCGATGTGCCCAGTTTGCATTTCCCTGGCCAGGTGCACAAATGGCGTTTGTCCCAGCTGTTGCAGAAGGGTCGACTTCGTGCCCATGACTCGTTCCTCAGTGATCTGGCTCTGGCTGCACGTTTTGTGGTGGTCACATCACGTGCTCGCATTTTCTCGCATTTCTTTTCGGTGGTGGAGGCTGGACATGCCCTGCTGGAGGCCTTTACCAAGCTGGCGGACATGTTCATCGGTGTACCAGCTCTGTTGGCTCACAATTTGGATTACAAAATTAAAGAGGAACGTTGTCGCTTTCTCATAGCCGAATTGGTTTGCAGGGTAAGTCATCTGTTTGTTTTGGAAATCTTCTCGAGAGATTATTTCATGCTTCTTCTTGTAGCCCGAGTTCGAGGACTGTCTGGATGGCCTGTGCGCCTATGTGAGGAAAATGTTGCGTCGTGCCACCATGGAGAAGTTCGACTTCAACAGCTGTGAGGTCAGCCAACCGGTGCCCTATCTATTCCTTACCCCAAAAGGCCAGGAGATTGATTTGCGTCTATTCTGTCGCGACATCATGCGCAAGGCTCTGCCCATACTGATTGGTATATTGGAGCGTGAGACGCGTGGCTGGTTCCTGCATTTCCGGGAACGCTTGATTGCCGAACTGAGAGCCAAGAAACTGAATGACAAGGAAATCGAGGAGGAGGTTAATGAGGCGGTAATGCGCGAGTACTTGCAGCGTGTCTACAGTTCGATTATGTCCAATGCGAAGCTGGTAGAGCTGGGTCAGGGTGTGCCTGAATTGCTGGTCCAACAGGCCCAATCGGTGGTCATTATGTACAAGGCGGTGGACAAGGTACAGCAGGATATCAAGCGTACACGTGAGGATCATCAGAAATGTCTGTCCAATGATCATACGGTCTTGTCGCGTGTGGCTCCCTGGTTACGCTCCAAATTGCGTCACGCCGAGGAGCACAAGCTGAACAAATGTGCCTGGTCCGCCCACGAGGAAGCCTTGAAAATGTGCAACCAACATAATCTAAGCCAGACCGCCTACTTTCTGTCCCGGGATTTGGCATTTATGAAGGAGCGCGAGCCGGTGTTGTTGAAGGAACTGAAGAATGCCAAGACGCCCACACGTAGCTTCCAATGGGCCTGCCGCATTTGGTCTCCGCAAGCCTGGATTATACGTCGCCATTTTCAGGGTCAATCGGATGTGATTCCCACTGTAATTAGCCAGCAGGCTACATCTATAGTCACGCCACGCTCCGATCCCAGTCAGCCTGTGTTTCTGGTAGAGAAGGAGATCATCAGAACGACCAGCACACGTTGGCCTTTCTGGCGCCTGTTGAATCTGATTCAACGTACTTGGTGCTGGACCTGGAATATGATGTTTCTGCTGGGTATACTCGTGCCCTGGTGTAGTCCTTTGGGTCTGAGGGCTCTCTGCTGTGTTAAACCCTTCATGCCGGATCTGGAGCTATCGCAAATCAATGGCACTCTATTTCCCCGTAAGACCAGCATTACCCAGACCATGGCCTCGCGTCTGATTGAGCTCTGGCGTCACATATCAAAATCACGCACGCATTTCGAAACTGAACCGGATACAGGATTCATAGGCAAGGGCTTGACCAGGAATCTGAATCGTTTTTGGAACTATTTTGTTAAAGGATTTCTGGGCACTTTGGTGATACTGTTTGCTTTCCCACTGATCTGCCTGGCCACCAGTTTCCTGAGCATAGGCCTGGCTCTCACCGCACCGCTGTGGATTCCTGTGTTTGTGCTCTTGCTGCACATTTATATGATACTCATCTATGATCTGGATGCTCCGGATAATAACAGAAATCGTTATTGCATACTACTGGAGTCTCTGATCTGGAATCTACTCATACAGGGTCTGATGCAACCGCTGGCGGCTGTGCTTGTGGCCACCTTCATATGTCCCCTGGCAGCGGGTGTGGTTCTGATAGGTGAGACTAACCTAGCTTACCAGTTTAGGGAGATTCTCAACAGTTATCTTGTGTTTTTCAGTGGGTTTTGTGCGTTACAGCCTGCGGCTGGTGTGGGATGCGCTCACCTTTCATTTGTTCATCAAGAAATGCGGACGTGTTCCTGCCTCCGATAGCATAGCGGTGCGGCGAATTGCTGGTCCCGGCCTGGCCCTGGATTATTACTTTATCATACGACCGGAGCAGGCTTTGGCCGCTTTAGAGGCTAAAATGGAACTGGATGAGCTGCAGGCCTATCAACATGCCACCGAACGGGTGGTACTGCAGCCACAGCAAGATTTCTTGCAATTTGTCGAAGCCTGCTTTGGTCCCTTCTCGGCTCAGCTGAGCAAATCGGGGCCATATCTGGCGCTGGATCGTGAGGCGCAGGATTTGATGAGCACACTTCACGAAAAGCTGGAGAAGCGTAGACGTGAACTCCAAACCGCTTTAACCACGCAGGTCAAGTCGCGCATCAAGCTGAATACCAAAGAATTGAAGGTGAGTGACCAACTTTGGCAGGGGATTCCAATGCACCAACTTGATTTTATTCCAGATTGCTATACAACTGGCCGCCCATATATTAGAGAAGTACTATCCGTCTCACGTCATCGGCAGGCTGTCGATAAGCGAAGAAGAGTTCTGGGATAATAAGGTGAGCTGTTCCTCAACCATTCCTTTGAGACGACTGCTAATTTTTGTGCCTTTCCAGGGTCTCACGGTGAACGATTGGCCGGGGTTGGCCGGCCTTATCTATACCGACATATTTAGTTTAGATTTTCTAACGCCATTGACTGAAAACGATACACATTTTAAACTAGAACCACATGCCTCGCTCGATCTGATGCGCTACACAGAGATGGTGAAGAATGCCAACGATGTGATTGGCTCCAAGGGACTGGACCTATTGGGCAATGTGTACGCGCCGCGTGGCAATGTTCAAGTGCATTTGCCATTCCTGGAGGTGACCGCCTTCAATCCAAGATCACGCATTACGCTCACCTTTCGCAAGCCCGAAAAGCGGTAGGTTGGGCATACAAATGTCAGGGAATCATCCTACTAATGGCGGTCTTATTCTCTATCTCTACCTAGGGACATGTCTGTGGGTCTGACCACACCACGTGTTCGCGCACATCGTGCCCAGCATGTACCCAAATCCTCGCCAGATACACAAAATCCCTGGCGTCCCTGGAAGCAGAAGTGTGGTGAGAAGAGTGCCACAGAGAAGCTGCTCATACCGCTGCCAGTGCCACATCCCGTGCACATAGCCATAGCCATTTACAATCGGGATACCGAACAGCCCATACCCTTGGACTCGGAGCTGGTCTGGGAGATATTGAAATCCATAGAGGATTGTCAAGGCGGCGATGCTATGGTAGGTATTAGAATTGGGTTATTAAAGCCTTCAGGCAGTTAGTCAAACGTATTCCATTTCAGGCGGTGCAGTCGGTGGCTCGCTATCATGGAGCGGTAATGGAGTCCAGTAATGATTCCCTGGCTAGTAGCAGTAGTATAGGCAGCACCCGTGACTCTGGCTCTGGTTCGGTATCAGGCTCCGGATTGGGCAATGGCACTGAAACCTTGCCCTGCGGCAATCGTGAGGTGAGTGCAAAAAGTGAAGGAATTTGTTATCTTCTAAACGATTTTTAAACTCTTTTTAAAGGTATGTACACAGGTCAAAGTCGATGCAGAGCCGGCGCCTAGTACCTCGGGTTTCCATTGGACTTTAAGCAATTGGGGGGCTGCCCAAACGGCACGTCGTCGTACCAATTCCAATGTGCGCGTCGATTTGGCCAGTCCCGAGGATATATCGTTAGATACGGATAGCTCGCGTGCCGTTTTTAATAATGCCTATGGCACTACAGTGTAATGGGTTCAAGGCTGGTTCGGGCACACACACAACAGACACACTTGTACGCATAACTTTGCCGCTTCTGTCCCACTGTCCGAATTTAAGTTATCTAGCTTGTGCCGATTAGGCTGATCAGTCAGTCTGGATAAGTCAAATGTTTCCTTTTTCAACAACCCTTGTAGTGATGCATGACTGAGCGTTAGTCCGTCGTTAACGACAGGTAATGCATCACAGCTCTAGTTCAATACATGAACAATAGAGGGCACCCATCGCCCCACTAACGATCGGTTCGTTTGGCGGACATACCCATACAAACTTCGTTAGACAAATACACTACGAAGAGTTAGGGGATTCATTAAGGTCGCACCGGTACAGCCAACCGGTGAACCATACCTTCAAAAACCATGCATGTTGGTCCCGGTGTACCATTTGTCCCTTTATTCGGGAGTATTCTCCATACAACACTATATAATCCAGATGGATAAGCTTTAGTTTCCCTCTTCTGGAGAAGAGCACATTTAGGTTCAATTTCTTAAAATTTCCGGTTAGCCAACCGCCAGTCAAATTAGTTGCTCTAGATGACCAGCGGTTCAGTCATTTGGTTTTTGCCACAACAGTTTCCCGATATCGATAACTTTCACTCGTTGCAGTAGTGTGACCAAAAACTGTTTACGAATTAGGTATCTATACCCGTTACGCGTAGATAAAAAGCTTACACTAAAGTCGTGCAATTGTAAGTTACAGGCAGAAGGAAGCATCTTCGACTCCATGAAGTATATGTACATATTCTTGATCAGCATCGAGAGCAGATGTCCGTTCGTGCGTCCGCTTGAACACCTAGTTCTCGGAGACTAGATGAAGACTAGAATAGCAAGGGATACTTCTTGACTTGCACTTGAAACCAGGTGAAAGTCGTTCGTAGTGATTTGATTTTGTCAACCTGAATTGTTGAACAAATTTGGCATCATCTGCCTTTACACTAGATGGACACATGAGACATGATAGTCTAGTAGGCCTATATGTTGGATGTTATAAATGTGAATAGATGACATGCAGGACTACTAGATTATCAAGTCTCCTCACGTGTTGGAACTTTGTGAAGGCAGCCTAATTTGGCACCTTCCTGTGTTCTCTTGCTTTCTTTGTTCGTTGCTCTGCCTCTTTTAAAGCATTCGTCTGTTTGTCTATCGATCAAAATATCGATAATTCCATCGGTACTGAACTAGCGGTTAAAAGCTGAACTTAGCTTGAGCTGCGGTTAAGTTTGTTACAGTGTCTCAAAACTTATGACAAACTGAAGGCAGTGACTTTGATTTTGCATTTGAATATGCTTCTGAAAAAGCCAGCAGGCAGCAGTCGGCAGCAATTTTCATAAGTCGAAAGCAAAATTTTGTTTGTTTTATTTTTTGTGCAAAATAAGTGACAAACGGGAAAATGTTTTTTCGAGCGCAGCTATTCAATCGCTGGTTTGCACCTCCTGTGCATGAGGCACTGAAATTCGGCTAAACTGTCGGTTAAGTTGACTAACCGGACATTGAGAAATCGTACCCTACAATTCAATGCAATATCTCAAGACTTTGAGGCAAACATTTCCTTTTAAAGTTACAAATTGCCATTTTTTTTAAACATTAGTCAAAATTATGCGTGCAAGTGTACACATAGAATTAGGCCTGGGCTGCTGGAGCTGTTTGATATATGTTTTTTGTTTTTTTATATTTTTCAACTTTTATATCAATCTTTTTAAAATACTTTCCGAAAATTCCCAAGTCAAACAGTCGCCTGCAGCTTTGCTAGTTAATGAGTAAAATGAACAAATTTATCCATATATACACATATATATTTACATATGCGTATATGATATACATATACATACGAGTTGTTAGTATACATAAACCCCCCTCTACATCTACTATATATATACATATAGAGTATACATACATGAAATCGAATGAAGAGCAAAACAAACAACAAACCAACCAACCAACTTAATTCTAGTCGCAAGCAATTTTTATGCAGCAATTTAACTCGAATTCTTCTTACTAAAGCGAATCTACCAAAATGTAGCAAATGCAGCTTCATGACTAACATTTTGTTTCAGTTTTGATTTGCCATGAGATTTTTTTTTTGATATATTTTCCGTGTACCTAAAAAGCTGAAACACTTGTGTATTATATTAAAAGCCACGAATTGTACTACGGAGTGACAGATGAACAAATATTGTTAATTAATGTTAATGGAAATGGCAAGATGATTAATTTATTTACACATTATATACAAATACTTACAAGCAACTCTCTCTTCCAACAAGAAAACAAGAAGAAAATACAAAAATACAACAACAGGAGTAACGGCATTAAACATACGGCAGCATATGGCAAGTTTACAATTACAAAACATTTTTACATTTATATGATCTGATTTTGTATAAGTAGCGAACGTTAAATATTGAAAGTGTTGACAAATTTTCTACTTCAAAATACTAATCAAACGAATACAAAAAACTATCTGCCAACTTTCGCCTTCTGGCTGATTCCTGCTAATTCCAATCCTTCTCCTCTCAACGCCCTCCAAGTATTTTTATGTTTTACTGCCACGGAAACACACAACTTGAAGTATTAATTCGTTTAAATGTTGCACTCTGCTCACTAACCCCTCACTACTCGCAGCTTCCAATGTACAAGTTTAGGTTTTCCCTCCTTTTTTATATAAATATATATATATATATACATAAATATACATAAATAATAAACTATGATAGTTATACATATTAAATAACAAGAAATGTGAACGAAGAAATCTCATGAGAAATGCATTGAACAATTCTATGAAACACCAAGTGGAATATGAATCGGAGTGCAAATTTTGCAGAGTGAGTGAGTGAGTTGGCACAAAAAGATCTCATATGGTGCCTTATATCAATGCCAGTCGGTATGGTAACTATATAGATGCAAATTTGTACACACTCTACTTTAAAACACTTTGCAAAATACAAGCACAGTTGATTGTAGTGTAATATGGTAATAATAATAAAACATGTTGGCTAAAAAACAATTATGTGGTTTTTATTGGAGGGCTAGAATTGATAGATAAGGCATTCCGCGCTTCCAGGCAAGCAGATAGACTAACGAAGTAAGCTGAATGAATGTTTTGTATTAGTTTGAAATCGAATCAGAAACTTAGAGAGGTTGAGTAGAAGGGTTTAAACCAGTAACCTAAGACTTCTCCGTCAGCCTCTTTTTCAAATCTGCAACTTCTATAGAAATACATCAAAGAACACTCTCCCATTGAGTATTTATATATTTACATATTTCTAATAATTTGGTTATTAACTTCACTAGCTACAAATTTTTATATAAAAATTATATTCAGTTGATTTACACTAAATGAGTTTAATGAATGAAAGTTTAACGTAGAATCTTAAAGAATACTTGTACATTTTATTCATCTTTCAATATTTTTATTTAATTTCAGCTTGAAATAATCCCAAGGTAAGTTTCATTTTGCTAAGACACTTTCACGCGATGAACACGAATAACTTTTTCTAGTTTCTTTGATATTACTTCATTTCCAATTGGCTGTGATCTGTTAATCAGCTCTAATTACTTACTGAATTACTTTTCATTACAAGATAATGAAACAAATTCCTGATTGCAATTCCTTTATTGTTATAATCAGCGCTTGCAAATAACTCTCAACACTTCCCGAGTGTCAGAAAAACACTGTTTGGTTTCAGACACAACGAAAGGAGGGAGCGAAATACACCTTGAGTTCTGTTTCAGTGCAGACACTTTTTTTTCGTTACTGATTCTCTCGTGTC
>JAWNNO010003161.1:0-34205 GCA_035044985.1 Lordiphosa fenestrarum
AACGCTTAATGGTGTTCTTAGAAGGCGCACTTTTCACATTTTTTAATTTTTTAAAAGCACGTTGAGTTTTCACAATTGACTTGTTCTGTTGAATGTAAATTTCAACTATTTCAGAGCGCTCGCGTGGCGTGTATTGTTCCATGGTAAAAATCTGCTTGGACTGACGCTTCAAACGCGGTATGTCATTAAGCGATCTGACATCTCTGTCAAAAGTTATGGCGTTGCCAGATGGGTCCGTCGAATATGGGCAACCCTGTATATGAGTCTGTCAAACTCTCTGCGGAGAAGTACAATCTTTCTGAATTCGTTCAAGATATGAAAATTTATCCTTGAAACGAGATTTTCGACTTCCTTTTATTCAATTTGGGTAATTTATTTTTATTAAAATCAAAAAACCAGACTCGAATTGTAAGACTGTAAAGAACAAAAACATATTTCATTGTTGAAATTTCGATGTAACTTATGGAGAGCGTTTGTGTAATTTTAAGAGCAAACTTTTTGGACTCCTTTTGCGCACATTGACTCTGATATTTATTTCTGTTTTTCTGTTCCGAAATTTGATTATCTTTAAAACAAATAAATCTTTTAGCATCTTCAATTGTGCCCTTAAAAAGTGTACCCTAATGTCACTCTATCTGTATAAACACCTATATAAAAATGTCGACTCTTAATGCCTCCAAGCAGATCAAGATATTTCCAACATTATGCACCCTCCAACCCTTGCACTAAAAAGTGTTGAATAACTCTGACGATTTCGAGATCGAATAATAGAGGAGCTAAACGAATATTACCTTTTGTCTGTTCAAAAGTCATTCATTGGGTAACACTGCTTTTGTTATAAATTTTGCATAAGCATGTACTTTTTGCTACCACAATGTTATTTTTTGACTTTAATGTAAAAGCTCTGTTAATTAAAATCATAAAAAGCAGAAGAATACAATTAAACGTTATGTTTAAACCTGAGTAAATGGTATATTGACGTTGGAAGAGGCTGACCTGAATTTACACTCACATTAATCTCACAAGTACTCACGAGCATTCTTACCATAGATTAACTATCAAGCATTCTGCGATTCCTGGTGAAACAGATTGAAACAGTTGAGTTTTACTGGTTTTAAGTTCAAATGTCATTTCAGAGAAAGATTCATCTGGTTCTTTGCTGGTTTCTGGTTTCGCTTGCTGCCATTATTACCCACCAGTTTTTCAAGCTTCCATAATATAAATATAATTCGATTCAAAAGAGAAAATGTTCCATTCGGCTTAAAAAACATTACTTCAATAAATATGTAAATATTGCATTAATTCATAGCTCGGTTCTTTCCACTCTAAATGTTTATTCGCTGGGCATATATTTAACACCCACTTAACTCAAACAGGAACAACCCAAGGAAATGCAAAATTGAGAAATGCAATCAATAAAGTTGTTTTGTTGACAGGCCAGACATACACACACACACACTCCCTCGCATGCACCGTCAGTTGAGTCCCAGTTCATTCAATCGAGTCAAGTTGAGTTGCTGCCAACATCGGCAGCCAACTGCTGCTGCATATCCTTGTGTGCATGGGTGTATGTGTGCACGTAAGACTGTATGTGTATTGATTAAATGAAGATGACAACAATGATTGACACCGTTGACTTAAGTCATTACATATTGTAGGCAAGCTGCAGCAGCTGTAAGAATAAGGCCAGCCAGCCTGGCCAGGATGCCCATGGAGATGGCGTTTAATGAGTAATCAATTTGAAGTCGCTTAATATGTTAGAAGAATTAAATAGGTTATAGGCTATATGACAGGTCAAACGAGTTCTCAATGTTTGCTGATGTTCTCTGGCAAAATTGTACAGCAATAGCTTTGACAATAACCGACACAGAGCAGCTTGAAGGAAACCAAAACATTCCTCTTACACCAAAGTGATACTAAAATTGGATTTTAAATAAGGCAACACCTTTTCCAACAGAGCTGATTATATGTGTAACGAGTAAATGATTTTAAAATGCACATCACGTGCATTGGCCAGATACAAGATACAAGTGGTTGCCTTCCTTTAGGATATAAAATCGTTTGGCAGTCAAGCGGAGCAGAGTGGAGCAGCCATTGTTGTGCTTGAGATAGAGGGACATGTTATGTGGAGTTTCAGCTTATTAAACACAATCTATAGATGTTTGCCTCTCGCCTAGTTTAAAATTTTCAGGCAATTTAAGCGATAATCACGATTCGTAGGCATCATTAGTTATCTTTTCTCTGTATATTACACATAAGACACGTTGCCGGCGACTGTGATCAAATAAACATGTTTGTGATTGCCAAAATGTATCTACATTTTATGCAGCATTAAATCAACATTTATTTAGCATCAGATGAATACCCGGTGTCGCCCGGGGCTTTTGCTTTATGTGATTCAAGTTTCAACTGGGTGCAAATCAACATTAACATTTGAACTCCTTCAAACTTGTTCCGAGATATGATTCTAAAATATTTTTGAACGGTTTTTAACCACATTCGAACCGGTTCCCAGACTGTGTCATGTCCCTATCAATCTTTCCTCAACAACATGAACATTCTGACAAAATTTTGTGAAGATCGGTTCTGCGGTTAAGTCAAAATGAGAAAGTAAAGATAACTTCGTCTGTACCTAAGTTTTTATACCCTTGAAATGCTCGCTAAAAAATGTTCAAGCATTTTTTATCCCACAAAAACCCATCTTCCGACTGATCGTTCGTATGGGAGCTATATGACATAGTCATCCGATTTAAACAAAATTTTGTAGAATTATGTGAAAGCATGGGATCAAACGAATACAAAATTCCAGGATGCTACCATTGAAAACAAAAAGGGTTTTTCTAACTGAAGATTGTTTTTCAGACTTATCTTTTGTATGGCAGCTATACCATATAGCTGTCCGAGTTTAATAAAACTTGGTAGAATTATCAAGAAGAAAAAAGATTTTTATACTAAAACTAGTTTTCCGACAGATTGTTCCTATGGGAGCTATGAGATATAGTTCCGGTCGGTTCCGACATATTAGTAGCGTGCAGAAAAAATAAGACTGAGAGACTAGTTCGCCTAGAAACAGACAGACAGAAGGACGGACAAAGGTCAATCGACTCAGCTCGTCACCCTGATGAAGAATACAAATAGTTTACAGGGTAGGAAATTAATTTTACTATGCGTTGCAAACTTCTGGGCAAAGTTATAATACCCTTTGCAATGGTATAACAAGCTTAAACGAAGAAAAAGCTTACAACATTTAGGGCTGTTTTTACACTTTATAGATGGCGGCTATAAGTCAGATTAGCTTTGATTTTACTATGCTATTATTTTTAACATAAAATTAATTTAAAATAATTTTAAATATTATTTAAACTTCGATTCGTCTTAAACTAATACTAATAATATTTTTTATTCAATTTACTTATTGAGCGATAAATATGATTCATTTTTTTACACGGTTACTCCAAGCGGATGATTTTTGAGGAAATCTATGAGATAGTTTATGTGACAGATAGCTCTGAGTAGAGTATGTGAAATCGGCCCCTTAGAGGCTTTAATAAAATTGCCATCGATTGAAGCTGAAGTTAAATGTATAAATGTATTTAAAAAAATTTTATTTTCTATTTTAAGCATTATCTCATTTTGGTAGTTTAATTCTTAGTCATTTATATAATTTTCAGTTTATTTTTTATTTCCCAAAACATTTAAGAAAGTGTAGCTCACTTTATTTTTTTCAGTGTGCATTAGAAGCCACAAGAAATAGCACCAGTCAATAATCGGTTTCATACGTTTGTTTTGTAAAAGTGTCCACGCGGCTGTTCGGTGACCGTGGGCATCGCTGTGCTAGACTGATTTGTATATTATTTGTAAGGGATGCATAATAGGGATTGACTATAACTCAAATTGAAGTATAAATTAGATTTTCTCTCATCTTCAAATCGAAGGTTATAACTTAAATGTTTTCGACGCTTAGTCAGGGCATTTAAACTGCTTGCTTTTACTTACTTAAATAAGGACTCCAATTAAAACCCCTCAGAAACTTTTTTCAGTCTTTATCCTTTATATAAAATTCTTTCTTGGATTTTCAAGAATTTTGCTCTTGAAAAGAAAGAAAGGTAAAGAAACAAAGAAGAGAGCAAGCACATTTGAGAGAACAGCGTTGAACTCGGTCTCTCAGTTTTGTTTTTTATGGGAGATGGGTGTGTGGGAGACCTATCGAGTGAAGAGCGCAATCGATTTTTGCACTCATGCTGCTTTGAAATTCCCAAGCAGTTATGGCATGGCGAAACGGCTGCAGTTAACAGGCAAAGACTGGTTCTACTTTCTGGTGTTGTGTTTTTCTCGAGCCGGCTAAATCTTGCTAAGAAGCTTAACAATTTATTTTCTATGAAATAAATTTAAACAAAAGGGAAAAAACAACTGATATTAAATTGTTTTATGAATGGAATCTGTGAAGCTCTTGATTTATGAGTAAACAATCTTGTATCTGATTACCTCTTGATACTAGAGGGAACATTCTCGGATTTTGACAAAGCAGCATGCTCTTGATTTAAGAATGAGTAATCTTGAATTTGAGTATGTTTAGCACTTGATTTAAGAACTATTCTGCCTGAGAAACTCTTTTGGTAATTCAAATTTCTGGAAAAAATGAAGCAAATCCCATTTATGGGAGCTCTTCAAAATTAGCGAGTTGGTGAAACTGCTAACCAACGAATATGTGAATGTGTTGAGTGGTTGAAGCTTAAAGGACCAAATTGGTAAAGAGAAATCAGAAAAGAATGAAAATGAAATGGGGAGAGACAGACAAGCCCAAACAGGTAAACATAAACATGTTGGTGGTTATTGTTTGTTTCTACTTTAGCTGCTGCCAGTTTTTGCCTCTTTTCAATCAACAGACAGCTACCATTTCAACAAAAGCAACAGAAGCATACAAACAAACATACCCCAAAAAAGCTTAATCGATTTGCACCAGGTAGACCCAGCATCGTGGTGGCTCTTGGTTTAATATGGAAAAATGTTTTTCCGCAATAAACAAAATCTTTTGTTAAACACACACATTAAACTCATACCACCTACAAATACCGAGGCATTAAACAAGTAATTAAATATTTTTTTTTTAATCAGCAGGGGGATGTCATTGGAACGGAATTTTTATTGATATAAAAACATATTAAAAACTGTTTTTGTTAACCCAAGTTTCACTTGTCACAACGACTTGTAGTCTACAACTGGATTCAAATTCAGTGTAACCCAAACTATCGACCCAGATAGACCAAATATATTTATAATTTTTCATTCTTAAACAAAAAACCAAAATGGATTCACCGATACAAGAATCAGAGGAAGACGACAGCAGTGATAGATCTTCACTGCATCCCGATATAGAACCAACCCATGGTATGGCTATTGAGGACAATACCACATCCCAACAGGAATTGGATGCTAAGATCAAGAGACTCCATGAGGGTATTCGCTTATGGACCACCTTCACCGACGAAGAATACTCAAACCAACACAACTTACCGCCCACTATAGTACCCATGGTTTCGTACGAATCCATGGTGGGTCCTTCGGAAACCGAAATCACTGTGTTCAACATGCCGCCCAAGAAGCCTCTTCGTACGGTGATCGAGGAACAGCTGGCCGGGAATCTCGGCGCCACCATTCGTGTGCACATTGGATTTCATAGTTTCGACTGTATACATACTCTACTCAAATGCTATGCCGTGTGGTTTGCCGACAAGGACTGGCGCAACACAGTATTCCGGTTCGATCCAGAAGAGGTGCCAGCCGTCGGATTTCGACATGCTTACAGTTGGATGCGCTTGCAAACGCCACCCACTATGGCCATAGTGGTGCCCATAATGCAGGCGGCCAAATATCTGGGGATCGATCTGCTAGAAGAAGCCTGTTGGGAGCTGTTGTCTAAGCAGGATGTGCGTGAGAAGGACGGATTCGACTTGTACATGCAAGCCAAGGATTATCCCAATTTGCAGGAGTTATGTGAGCTAATGCTGTCGCGTGTGCACTTCTATTTCCTGGCCCTAGTGGGTCATGACAATTTCCAGAAGCTTTCCATCGACGAGCTGGTCGATCTACTGAAAAGAGACAACATCGGGGTCAACTCCGAGGTTGAGGTATTCTTCGCCGTACTTTTGTGGCTAAAAAAGTCACCAAACAATCGCTGCAATTATCTAGGGGCGGCCATGAAATGCGTACGCTTCTGCTTTATGCCAATGTCCTTTCTCCTCACTCTCCGTGATGCCTGCGCTCACCAGGAAAAGAATAAAATTTTCATATACGATCCGATTATGCTGGCCTTCCATACGGATGCCAAAACTGTAAAAATGATAGAGCATGCGATGCAGTTCATTGGTGTGCGCTGCCAGTACGCCAACAATGAGGAGTTCTATGCGGTTTGTGGCAGCCATGGAATCGCCTTGCAATATCCACGTAAATGGATATATCAACCGGCCTGCCCGTACCACATGGCCACATTGAATTATCCCTATCTACATGAGATTACGCCCACCCAGTTTAAGGATTATATCACCGCCATACAGGCGGATTGGATGGGTGACGCACCAGTTGACCAGCCTTTGGTTTTCGATGTCGATGTCGATGGCAACATTGAATTAAAGAGAAACTAATAACTTCCTAAACATCTTGGATTGAGCTGATGTCGCTACAGCTGGAGTTAAGAAGAGACCTGAACGGAAAACTCGAAACAAAAATAGTCCATTTGAATGTTTAATTTATGGAGTAGTACTACTAGTGAGAGTGCGAGAGCAGGATTTAAAGTAATCTGTCAATTCCCATCTGAATAATTTCAGAACGAACGCTCTTGAGAAACATATGTATTCATTCTATTCATTCATTCGATCTTGAAATTGAGCTAAATTCATTCTCAGTTCTGTGTTTTTAGGCGAAGTGAGTGGGGTAAAGCAACTGAGGGAGAAGAGCAAGCACATTTGAGAGAATAGCTTTGTGTCCGCTCTCACAGTTTTGTTTTTTATGGGAGACAGGTGTTTGGGGAAACTACCAAGCGGAGAACGCCATCGATTTTTGCACCCATGCTGCTTTGAAATGGCATGGACGGCTGTTCGACTGCCAGTTGACAGGCAAAGACTGATGCTACTTTGGATGTTGTGTATTGCTCCAACCGGCTAAAACATAAAAGCTCGGAAATAAATTTAAACAAAACGTAAAAAACCGGTATAATATTGTTCTATGATTGGAATCTGTAAAGCTATTGATTTAAGAGTAAACGATCTTACTCTTGAGCCAGCTGAGCTCTTGGCAGTGATACTAGGTTTTAGACAATGCACCGAGTTCTTGATTCAAGAATAGGCAATCTTGAATTTAAGCATGTTTAGCACTTGATTTAAGAATTTTTTACTTGATCTAAGAATATTTAGTATGTACTTGGTTCAAGTATTGAAGCTCTTGGATCAAGAAAACGGTATCAAAAATTCATACTTCTATGAAGAATTTTGACCTTTGATCAAGAATTTTCATTGTTGTCGAGTTTCTGACATTAAACATTCTTGATCCATTTATGAAATTCTATTTTTTTTCTCTGAGTGTATATATTTATTAAGAACTAAACTCCTGAACCAGCTGAGCAAGAATGAAGAATTCTTTAAGACCCTGGTTAATTCCATGCAGTCAAGGATAATGGCAGTAGTTCAGGCCGAATGAAGAGCAACATCGTACTGAAATGATTTTTAAAGATTTAATATCTTTTACTTCTCCAAAAAAATTATATATCCGAGATAATAATCGATTTCCATTGCGCAAAAATAGTTCAATAACTCATAAAAATGTGAATATATCTCCTTTTTGGTTAAATATTCAAAAATAAAGGGTTGACCCTCATTTTCACTTGTTTTTATCCGGCTCCCATTGCAAGTGTAACTTAAAACTCTCCGTCTGCGAGACACGCACTCACACAACCAGCACAGCTTCCGTTTGCTCTACTTCAAGTTGAAAACGAGCGTGTAATTAGAAATGTAAAGAGTCTCTCTGCCTCTGCCATCTCCTTGCTAGAAGTGAGCCAGTCACTTGCAGAGCAAAAGTCACGACTTTGATGTTGTCCTCATCATGGTGAGCACGCGAAAGAAAATTGCAAATGAAAATGAAATAAAATGGTGCAAAATGCAAATACACACAAACAGATTGGAGCAACGCATAGACCATGGCGGCGTACCTTTCCCCCCTCTCTACTTTTGCAAGTCTCCTCCAACAATGAGCAATATTAAAAGTAAGGCATTAAAATATTTTGCTCAAATTTGCTTGTGACATTTGTGCTTAAGGGAGTGGGGTAAATAGAACCGAGATGGTATTACAGACCAGCAGCTAAGGGGTTAATATAGCAAAAGATGAGCTGAGCAAAATGGGTATAAGAGCTAGAGCCTTATTAGAAGGCTAGCGGCAGCATATCGCTTTTTCTCTCCTATTTTTGGTTGTTGTTTCACAAAAACTGAATTCAAATGGCACCAAAAGGCAACACACTGAATACGTAAGACGGTTATAGTTTTATTGAAAATTTTAAAAAGTGCGTTAATTAATTTTGTTTACTCAAAAAGAGTGAATTTATCAAAAATTTAGTTGTATAGGCTTAAAATTTTATAAACCCACTTTTTTTTAATCATTTTTAATGAACACTTTAAGTAACATCTTAGAAATAATAAATACAGGAAGAAAAGCTTACCCCTGCACATTATTTTAACTGTCTTCCTCGACTTTCGTTTCTTGTAGCGTGCTTTTAGGCAAATGTTTGAATTACGACAGGTGCAACTCTCCATAGTTTGGGTTCTTAATTCTGAAATTATAATATAATATATACCCCGTTTATACACAAACACAAATTCATGAATTTTGCCCCTTGAGTTATACTATATTTATGAATATTAATAATTGAGGAGTCTATTTTTTATTTTTGCCCCATAATTCTAAATAATCATATTTATAGCATACCTTGAGGGGCAAATTTCATGAATTTGTATTTGTGTATAAACGGGGAATAGATATAATGTAAGTTTGTTGTTGTTTGTAGACAAATAATACACAGCGGCTACGTTATTAGAGATCACTTGAGTTTATTTATTTATTACAAATTTGCACATTACATCTACATTTGTGGGTAGAATGAACTACGCTGAAAGTAGCGCTTATCCAATTTTTATACCCTTGCAGAGGTTATATTAAAATTTTCCAAATGTTTGTAGCGCATAGAAGGAAGCATTTCCGACCACATAAAGTATATATATTCTTGATCAGCATGACGAGCTGAGTAGATATAGCCATGTCTATCTGTCCGAGCGTCTGTTTCTTTGCGATTACCTTCGTCAGTTTGAAATCTTTCGTCACGACACTTTGAACGAAGTCTTGTAATACACATACCCTGCACATTTGTCGGAACCAGCCGGATCGGATGTCTATAACATATAGCTGCCGTAGGAAAGATAGGTCGAAGAACTAGTTCTAGTGAGAAAAACTTTTTACTTACTAGTTTTTAACGCTTCTCAACGATTCTGCCAAGTTTGGTCGAAATCGAAAGTCTGTATAGTATAGCTGCCTCAGAAAAGTAAAGTTTGAAGAATAGTCTTACTAAGAAAAACTGGTTTGTTTTCAATATAAGCCTCTTTAAAATTGCCAAATATTTATTTTATAAGCACAATTCTTTAAAGATTTGTCAAAATCGAAGGACTATAGGTTACGGCTGCCATAGGAATGATCGGTCGAAAAACTAGTTTAAGTGAGAAAATCTATTTTGTTTTCAAATAAAACGCCTTCAATCTTTGTATATCTTAGTTTGCTATGCTCTTCCCATGATTCCACTAAGTCTGATCGAAATCGGACATCTATATAGTATAGCTGTCATACAAAAGTAGAGTCAGAAAAGTAGTCTTTGTGAGAAAAACTTGTTTGATTCAGTGGAAATGTCGTTCAAATTAGTTGGAAAAACGTGCTGCAAGGGTATACAAACTTCGGGCCAGCCGAAGTTAACTTTTCCCTATTTCTTTTTATCTGAATTGACTTATAAAATATTTAAGAATCTGGTGATTTGGTGTTTTTTTGCAAAACTTTTAGTTATGTGCTAGTCTATAAATAAATGATGACTTTTGTTAAATACGCGTTTTTGTATAAAGTATTTAAGGATTTTTTTCCACATTACTTTTTAAAAGCGCAACAACGAATATTTTGGCCAGCCCCATTAAAAACATGCACCGAAACAATAAAGTTCTACACTGTAACAACAAAGTGTGCAATTAGCAACAGCAAACGACATAAATTTGCATTATAAAAATACAAAAACACGGCTACTTCATGTGCAAAGTGTGATAATAATGAGCTTAAAGCACGCACACAATGAAATTTGTGGTTTTTAAGTATTTCGTCTATCTTTAATATTATGTTGAATGGGAAGGCTGCTGCCAATATCTCTGTCTGATTTAAATATGGCCCTGTTGTGCATGTTTATATGTACCTTAAAGAACCGAAACAAAACGTCGTTCAGTTGATTTTTGACCAGACCTGAGTGTAAGCAATCTCAGCTATACAGCTCAGATCAGCATTAATCAATCATTTTTATTGCCTTCCTGTCAAGTTCATAGCAGGACGAAAAAATTAAAAAAAAAAGAAACAGAAAGAAAAGAACAATATTCTGAAATACAAAAATAATTGACATTCACAAAAAACTTTATTCTATACAATAGAATATCGCTACAACTTCCTATTAAACTTTAAAAAAAAGATGTATAAAACGAGAAAGCAAATCTAACTTTGTCTGTGCCGAAGTTTTTATACCCTTGCAAGTGCTCGCTTAAATATTTTCAAAAATAATTTTTTTTCCCACAACGATCCATTTTCCGATCGATCGATAGTATGGGAGCTATATGATATAGTCATCCGATTTGGACAAAAATTTGTAGACTTGGGTAAAAGCATGTAAAACAAACAAATACAAAGTTGCAGGATGCTACCATTAAAAACAAAAAAGTTTTTCTAACTAAGACTGTTTTTCAGACCTATCTTTTGTATGGCAGCTATACCAACTAGCTGTCCGATTTTCATCAAGCTTGGCAAAATTATAAAAAAGATTAGAAAACCTATGTAAGAAAAGTTTGGACAAGATTCGATTGAAAAGAAAAAAGTTTTTCTAACTAAAACTAGTTTTCCGACCTATTGTTCCTATGGGAGCTATGAGATATAGTCATCCGATCCTGTCGGTTCCGACATATTAGTAGCGTGCAGCAAAATAAAGACCCTGTGCAAAATTTCAGCTCGATAGCTTCAAAACTGATAGACTAGTTCGAGTAGAAACAGACAGACAGACGGACGGACAAGCTCAATCGACTCAGCTCGTCACCCTGATCAAGAATATAAATAGCTTATGGGTTCGGAAATGAATATTTATTTGCGTTGCAAACTTCTGGACAAAATTAGAATACCCTTTTGCAAAGGTATACAAAACCATCAACAAGATTTGCTACTGTTTTGATTAAGCTTTACTTTGCTTAGATTGGTTACAGCCCTGAAACTAGTCCTTGGATTTTAAATTTATGGCTCGCCCACTCCTAACACACATTGTGACAATTGCCCAGGATTTGCGGCGCAAACTCAAACTCTTTCTCCAGTGCCACTGCCACTGTCTCTTTTTTTTTGTGTTATTTATTTCGCTTGTGCTTTTCCATTTTTGTAGCCTCTTCAACAACGGCAATCCGCTCACACTCACATAGAGAGGCGACACACATATGCAAATTGTTTCAAACAGTCAAGAAGAAGACAAGGCGTGACAATTCCATGCCTTCTCTCTGGCAACCGAGAAGAAATTAATAGATGCACACATAAATTGCGCTCCATATATTTATGCACCGGCATATATGCTAATGCATCTCAAAGAAAAAAGGAAGGATGGGATTCTCTTTGTAATTGGCTTATTTCTGTTGCTGTTGATTTGTCCTTGTGGGCAAAAAATTTATTTGTTATGGTTTAGTAACCTTTTTTTAAGTGAAAATGAATACCAAATCACTCCGGAAACTGGATATAAATAGAGTAAAAAGGGACAGCGATAATAATTATTTACCAAAAGAATCAAAACATATCTTGATTTTATGCATTTTAGAAGACGAAATAAAAAATCAGTTGATTTGAGCAGTTTAGGGTCGTAAATGTACCTTTTATTGGTGTCTTGCACAGCCCAAAGAGCCCAGCCGACCGACCTCCTCTCAATCTCTTGGCTTGTGTGCATCTTATTTTCCATCAAGTAAAAAGGACCGAATCTGAAAGACAAAGTTCGAGAAGCATTTTCTTAGCAAGTTACTTCAAAACTGGCGCCAACAGCTAGTAAAGATGACCGGGGGTGTACGTTTTTTAAAGAAAAAACTTCTTAATTAGATGTGCCGAGGCGGCAGCTCTAAAAAAAAACTTATTTCGGTTCTAGTTACGGTACGGGATTTCAAATGGTTTATTTTGGATTATTTTCGGTTCCGATATAAATTCCTGTTGCAAACTTCTCTTATTGTGTACTTATATTACCCATACGCCCAGTCTGCTGACAGCCGAAAACTTATTCTTAACAAGTTTTTGCTTATCAAGTGCTAAGAGTGCCACAAGCTAAAAGTCAAAGAGCCAAAACATATAAATTTTCTATAAATAAAGAAAATTCTTAAAAAGAAACAGTTTGATTTCTCTAACTTTCCTTCTTTCTTTCTACCCTCTCTCTCTGGCTTCGAGTGTGGACAGTTTTTTCTCAGCAAAGTTTTTCAAGGCAGTCCAAGCGATAGACTTTGCTTTGGTTACTTCTGTTATTTTTAACTGCTATGTCTATTATTTCTGCTGCTTCTTCTGTGCCAGTGTGGTTGACACCCGCATCCATACACTGAATGTTTCGACTTGACTTTGCACCATTTGCCCAACTGCCGGCGGCTTGTATCCAGCCAGCCTGTGGGCTCCATCCCGCACATTGAGTTCATTACCCGGCTGTGGTTATTGAGTGGCGTCGGTTGGAGGGATGCTTGGTTTTGTATATGTATATATATTTTCTATATATTTATGCGACAAATAGAAAAAAGAATAACAGCAAGGTTTTGCAACTTTCTTTTCGTTTAGTTTATTCTACTCCTGTGCTCTGTTTAATATTGTAATAATAAACCTAAAAGCTGCAAGCCCCCAAAACCACTTGATTGCCAAAGTTAGCACTTGAGGCTCCTCCACATTTTTATTGATTTTCTTTAACTTTTGGCCACAGTTTGCTTTGAGTTGTTCTTTTTTGTGCTTGAAGTGCTGTGAAAAATGTTTCGCTAATTTTTCATTGAAAATTTTTGTAAGGAAATGAAGAATGTGCAACTACTTTAACGAAACTCACAGTGACTCAGTTGTTGCTGCATTTAGTACAAACAAAATTGGATATTTAGTTTTTCAAGTACTGAACTGAACTAAATTAATGTAACAAAGTTTTATGCGTATAATTTGGACACAAATCTGGAGCTTTATATCGCAAGTGAGGAATGTTGATATTGAATATTAAGCTCAACTTATTATATTAATTCAAATAATCCAACACTTTAAGAATCCAAGTTTATTCATGGCCAGCGCTTAGCATATCTATTTCTATTTTCGTTTACTTTTATTCTTTTTATCCAACTCATAGGTCATTTTTCCTTTTATAGATTTTCTGTTGACCTTATCCTTTTATTAAAATGTCACTTAACATCAACAGTTTTGCTAGCCAATTAATTAAATCTTTTTATTTGTTGAAATTTTCCAGAATTCTTAGTGGTTTTGGAATCCAATGTTGCCATTTTACCTTGTCAATTGATCAATTCGTAATTTATATATACCGCGAAATCGGCAGAGAAGGAGAGGCAACGAATTTTGTGGTTTTCTCTCAACTTGTGGTCAATGTGGTTTCCTACCACGCTTTGGCCAGGGTGTGACGTTCTTAAATAGCTCCCACCAACCTGGAGAAAGCCAATGTAAAAGTTGATTGGTCTCCCAGTTTGGCCATAAGTTTGGTTTGATAGAGAAATATATTTTGTAAATGAGGAAATGCTTTGGTCTATTCAGGTCGGCCTGAAATAGATTGAACCATTTGGTTTGGGAGTGAGCGAAGTAAGTTTACTCCCAAAACAGAGCTGAGTTTGGGTAGTAAAATGTCAACAAGCAGCTACTTGAGAAGCAGTAAATGATGGAATAAAGGGGTGATGTGGAATCTGACACCTATTGCTGAAAAATATGTAAAATCCTCTAGCAAATAATAGCACAAATAATTTTGATGTAATAATTTGATTTTTAATTGACAATCAATTGTAAAATCATTATACTCTGTCCCAAAGGCACACCGAGTATATTTAGTTTGTGCAAAAAAATGCAAAAGCTAGAGGGCATCATTTCCCTATAAACTATATTTTTTCTTAATCAGCATCAACATCCGAGGCGATATAGCCATTGCGTTTAAACAAACAGATCTCAGAGATGTTAAGAGATTGTGGTACGACATGGTATGGGACATGCTTTTTATACTTCCAGGCAGATCAAATATATTTTTAATATTTGCCACGCCCCCTCCTGCCAATTTGGGAATATCTCCTATAACTTTGAAGATAGATGGCTGGTACCTTCTAGACATAGTAATAGTAATCAGTAATTATAAAGCAATCGTTTCCATCGGATATGTGATGGTCCAGCTATAAACAACACAAACAGAGACACAAAACCACAGATTAGGCTGGTAAGGAAGAGGTCTAATAGCATACTTCTCCTATCAACTTATCAAAATCAAAATAATTGATCGCTGATGAGAGAGTAAGGTTTCTCTTGAAACAGCTCCTATGTGGTGTTGTGTCTCTGTTAAAAGTTGTACAAAAGCTTAACATGACCTCGAGCCGGCTAAAACTTCAAGTTAACTTGGCATAAATGTCGCAAAAACCAGTCACATGTTTTAAAGATTGATTTTAGGATATTTGTCAAAATAGTTCAATGCAACTTTTTATAAAACAAACAAAAAAAAATGGAGGAAAGTTAACCTTGGCTCGGCCAAAGTTTGAATACCCTTGCAGCAAGTTTTTCTAACAATTTTTTCTCACTAAGACTACTTATCTGAGTCTACTTTTGTATGACTGCAATACTATTTAGATGTTCGATTTCGACCAAACTTAGTGAAATCATGGGAAAGCATAGAAAACTAAGCAATACAAAGTTTGGAGGCGTTTTCTTCGAAAACATAAAAGCTTTTCTTACAAAAACTAGTTTCTCGACCGATCATTCATATAGCAGTTATAACCTATAGTCATCCGATTTTGACATAACATTGAAGAATTGTGTGAAAGCTTACAAAATAAATGTATGCCAATTTTAAAGAGGTTTACACTGAAACAAACAAGTTTTTCTTACTAAGACTATTTTTCTAACCTTACTTTTCTATGTCAGCCATACTTTATAGATGTCCGATTTCGACCAAACTTGGCAGAATCATGGAGAAGCATTGAAAACTAGTTAATACTTAGTTTGGAGACGTTTGCATTGAAAACAAAAAAGTTTTATCACTAGACCTAGTTTTTCGACCGATCGTTTCTATGGCAGCTATATGTTATAGTCATTCGATCCGGCCGGTTCCGACCAATGTGCAGCGTACTTGTACCAGAAAACTTAGCGCAAAGTTTGGTCACGATAGCTTTAAAACTGACTGAGGAGATAGCAAAGAAACAGACAGACAGATGGTCAGACGGACGGACGGATAGACGGACATGGGTAAATCGACTCAGCTCGTCGTGCTGATCAAGAATATACATACTTTATGTGGTCGGAAATGCTTCCTTCTAAGCGTTACAAACATCTGGCCAATTTCAATATACTCTCTGCAAGGGTATAACAAGGCATATATTTTATAGCTTTAGTTTATATTTTTTAGTAGGAAAGCTGATGCTGTATTTCGTTTGTATTTTAAACTATTTTCCGTATAAGAGTACTTTCGTAAGATATTTTTATTTCAAATACAAAAATAAGCACTTAAAACTTAAGCTACAAATTAAATGTACTAAAATGGGGACATAGAACCGATAGGTTTGTCAAAATAAATAAATTTCATAATTTTATTAATTACATTTAAGGCTGCAAAGTCGCTCTGCTTTCGCTTAGCCAGGACACAACATTAGTTTTTCCTTTTTTTTAGTATTTAAAGATATACCAAACAGATTTTGTTCCCTCACAAGCTCACATTATTTCGTTATTTTCTTCAAATAATTGAATCAACTTGGCATCGTTTTGCCAAAGAACCAAAGACTAACAAATCGTTGACCAACAATGGATACGGATACGGATAAGCCGACGACGAAAACCACGACTGTGATGACAGAAGAGAGCGACGCGTAACAACGAGAAATGTTTACAAAGCGGCTTCAGCCACACAACTGAAACGACAGGATGCCACAGAAGGATTACCAAAGCAAAGCCGGAACGAAATGGAAGTAAAACAAAATCAAAACCGAAGTTGCCGCACGAGGCCGGAACATCTGTTCGAGACAGAAAAGGCAATGCAAACACAGACAGCCCTGGTTTAAAACGAGGAGGAGAGGAGCAAATGCGTTTGCTTTTCTGGTGGGTCTTACTAACCTACCGCAAAAAAGTTCAAGATAAATTTATAACTTTGTAGGGAATTCAATTAAATAAAGTTAAACTAAGATAAACATTTTCCCCATTTTCACTATTGCTAGATATGTTCTGAAGCCTGCGGAAAGTTGCCTTAGCTGGAAGTTCAGAAAATAGGCCCAACCGAATCAACATTAAACCAAAAAGTTGCTGAACTTTTGCCAAAAGAACGAAAAGACCAACGAATGAGGCAGCAAAAATGCTAACTAGAAATAAGCTCACAAAACGGAATATGCAAAACAAAAACAAAAGTCAAGAAATGGCAGACAAATGCAAACAATCCACGTGGCTGAGAGCCGAATGCCGGCAAAACGCAAGGCAAGTGTACAATTCGAGTTGTGTGTGAGTTTGAGTGCGAGAGTGAGTGTTTTTAACAGTGGAGTTTATTCTGATACAACTGAAAGAGGGGAAGTATCTGACATGAGCGAGTGTTTTTTGTGGGCAGAAATGGAAGCTTGAGTGAGATATTAAATTACTCGCTCAGTTTTGGTTCGATGGAAAAGGTTGTTGAGGCGAGCATTGCCAATTCACTTTCATTTACACCTTTCAAAGGGCAATATGCACCATCGTCGTCATCAAGATTTTCTTATCAAAGGAAAAAATGTAAGAACAATTTTTTTTTCAATCAAGAGTTGACCTTGTCTGCCAGAAGCTTCATCTTCCTGTTGTTAATGCTGTCGATGCCTGGGGTATTGTGTATCAAAAGCTCCTTAATTTGCCCTTTTACCTCGGGGAAGATGATTGGCGAAACTGGGACGTCTTTTTGTAGGTTATCTCTATCAAGACTCTAAGGCTAAGCCATTTCCCATCGCCCTCGAATAAAGCCAGAACAGTTCTCTTAAACAAGAGTGAAAAGTTATCCTAGTAGCCTCGTTTCCACACTAGAAAACATCTACAAACGCTGTGTTTTTTGAAAAATGCTCGATGTACGATCAATTCGTTAAGCCACCCAACTGAGCCATGGAACTGGCAAACAACTACATCTTCAACGGGCAGAATGGAAAACAAGAGAGAAAGTCGGTCAAGCCCGACTATAACATACTCTGTACCAACGAAATTACTCGCTCAGCATACATTTTGATGCAGCAGAAGCAGCGCTGCTAATGCGGTGCAACAGCGATCAGTCTTTTGATAATAACTCCAGAACCGTTCATCCGATCTTCACTATTCCCTTGGCGGATCGATAAGTAATTTTGGTTACTAAATATGTCTAGAAGGTACGAACCACCTATCTCTAAAACTGTGGAAGATGTGACGCTTTTTCTAAATTGCGGTGACGGGAGGGGGCGTGGCCCAAATTGAAAACAAACTTGATCTGCCTGCAGACATAAGAAGCATATGTCCCATACATGTTAATCCTAAATGTCTTACCATCTCTGAGATCTGTGCGTTCATACGGACAGACTGACGGACAGACGGTCAGACGGACATGGATATATCGACTCGGCTGTTGATGCTGATCAAGAATATATATACTTTATAGGGTCGGAGATGCTTTTTTCTGGCTGTTACATACTTTTGTACAAACTTATAATACTCTATATACGGTACAGAGTATAAAAAGTATGTGGTGGTAGCTTACCTTGACATCCAGCAGGCCTTCGATAGAGTGTGGCACTATGATGTTCCTTTTTCTGCCTTAGCTGTCCTGCTTGTCAAGAGCTTCCTGACGGATGGAACCTTTGAGGTGGCACAAGGCAGAGCGCCATCTTAAACACAAACCATTCAGGCTAGTGTTTTGCTAGGTGGCGTATTGGAGTTCTAAAACAATATCTCCCCGGCTTTAATGGTTCAGATTTGACAAAATTTCGAACGATGCAAACATACAATTTCCGCTTGTGACACTTTACAGACCGCCTTAACATCAAAAGTTCGGAAAATTTCCATAAATTTAATACCTCTTAGTACTCAATACGAAACTAACAACTAACTGACCTGCCACAATTTGATATTTTTAATGTATGTACTTCTACGTGTGTAATTATAAAATTTAATGATTGCAGTTCAATTGATTAATTATTTGTTATTGTTTACGTGTCATTGGATTAATCGACTCGAACCTGTTTTTGCATATTTTTTCTCTTATTGTGCGGTGTCATGGACTTAATTCAATTAAAACTGAAGCTGCCAATGCCTAGACAAGGGAAATATTTGATTAATTGCTTGGTACTTGATATGTTGTTGCTGTCGAAGTTCAACATTCATAATCAAATGGCAAATACATGGAATGCAGAGTATGAACCAGAAAGAAACGGTGATAATTAGCATTGGGGTGTGGAAAGGAATTGGAATCGTTTTCTTGTTAAGCCAGCAGTGACACGCAACTGAGAGGAAAAGAAAACTCAAGGCAAGCGACTACATTTTTGGACAGTTTAGAATTCAAGTAGCCCGACAATCAGAAAGTAAAATGAAAAGTCATCAAGATTAGTACACTAAACCAAGGCCTGATTCTATTAATTAAGCAGAATGAAAGTAAAAGAGTTGAAAAAATATTCCCATATCTTCTACTTCTTTGCACTGTTAAAATCATATTATAAAAAAATTATTATACTTCACTATAATACGTCGTATGAGTAACATATACGTCACGTGTCACATGAAGTAATAACTTATAATTTACCCTATCTTTTCTTGTTTACTTCTTAGGTAATTAACAAGCATAATGACAAACAGAGAGGCAGGCAAAATAAAACAACATCAAAAGTTGAGGTAAGTCCAGACTTCAATGATTTCGCGATAAACACACAGGATTACAAGTTGAACTTAACAAGCATATGACAAATTTACCAAATATACATACACATATATATAGACTTTTCGTGGACTTCCCTTTCCTGTGTGTGTTTTAATTTATAATTTATATTTATTGGTAGAACGCCCTCGTTTAAGGAAAGAACATTTCTAAAATTTGTATAAAAACGCATCGCTTGTAACTTTCAAATTCAAATTCTAAAAGTTGAATGGGTGTTCCATTTAGATAGATTTATTTATTTTAGCCCAGCGATGCAAGTACAATGAATTGACTTATAAATAAAGCGCCAGTCACATCAGGTTCGAGATCATAATTTTGAAATAAAATTTTAACTTACAATTTAACAATGAATTTAACATTTATTACAATACAAGACAATTTTTACGATGAATGGACTTAAATGTTTTTAATTTTATTAATTTATTAAATTACTAAATTATGTGTGTATTTTATATTATTTTAATCAAAAGCTATTCTTTTTGACTTGACTAATACTTTATTCTGTATTCTTTAAAATTTTGAAAAAAAAAGGAAAGGTTGGTTCATGTCATTTATAAAAAACAATTTCAGTCAAATGAAAACCACGCTTGTCTTGGCAGTAGCCCATTCCATCCACCCAATTTATGAGAACATTTTCAATTCAGTTTTCAACTTTTCGCATAGCTAAGCAGCGCGTTTAGGCACTCAAGTATAGCACATACCCCACTGAATTGCAACAGCACATTTGTATGTTCACACAGTAGACTTTATTATGTTTTGTTTGCTCAAGATTCATTCTCTTTCTGCTTTGGGCATCTCTGGAATTAGGTGTTAAGTAAGAGCTTGAAATCTTCAGAATTGGACATTTAAATTTGATTGCTCTAGCTCTTCAAGGACGGACTCTAACGGCTCAATTTTTCTATCCAAACAATTTCCAATCACATTTTTTTATAATCTGCACAAAATTCTATTTAAATTCAATCAGAGTGTAATTCCATGTTACTTTTAATGCCAATCTTCGTTGCCATAAAATATTACTCATACGCACGCTTGCACTTTAATATACTAGAAAGGGGGGCAAATGCTCTCCATGTGACACTCAAAATGCGTTTTCAAGTCAGGGATAAGTGTAGGGTGTTAAGTGGATGGCAGTTTTGTTCAACTGCCAGTCAAGCAAACCCTCCCACACACACACACACACACACACATGTCATGAATGCACAATGTGCATTGCATGCACTTGTTGGATTCAACTTACAATCAGTTAGCCCCGTAGACAAGCTGAAAAAATTGTCATTTTGTGGAACAATATTGTAAAATAAATACCGTAATAAAAAAATTGGTTAAGCTGCACTTATGTAGCATATTTTGTATTTTTTATTTTTGTATTTGTGGGTTGTTGGCTGGATGGGATAAGACCTGTGATAGTGCCCGACAGTCGATTTAACTGGTTGGTTTGAAATTAACATTGAACCGCAACAAAAATACAACTGAAAATGATAGCGCTGCTAAATGTCTATCACGAAATGCAATCGAAAGGGTAAAAGAAAACCTAAAGTGAAAAAAACTGCACCAGCCGCAGATAATAAAGAAAAAAATCACATTAAATTTTGAGTAGGCCTGCTAGAACAGATTAACTTTGCCACAGAAATCCACAGAATAACGAACAGAACCTGATGTCAGCTCAGACGCCAGCATTTGAGACAAGTCAGACTTGAGTTGAGCCCAGCTGAGCTGGGTAAATGCCAAAAATATATGATTACATGCAGATGCACAGCTTCCCTGAGGCAGTGGAAGTTGGTCAGAAAAGTGTAGCAGGACATGCTCTCTGAAAGTTTTCCGAGCTGACACAAAATACAAAATAACCATCACTAGGCTAAGATAAGTTCAAGTGCTTTAAAATGTTAATGGCGCACAGTGAAAGATTTTGCCAATCTGAGAAGACAAAAATCAGTTGCAGCCGTAGTTTTAGAGCTGTTGACTTGGCTTTTTGTCCGCATACCGAAGTATAGTTCGAAGATGACCAACATTGAACCAAAACAACTACCCCCTCCCATACAACTACCCATTTTTCATCACGATTTTTATATGGGAGCTGTAAAATATAGTCACATATAGTCAATTTTGTGGATGTATCAATAAGTAATACATATTCAGTTTGGTGTCGCTATCACTGAAAACAACAAAAGGTGTAATGAGCTCGCTAACTTTGCTGATGTGAGCACCTAGCTTTGAGCAAAAATTTTTTGAATGAGAAATATATCACGCGAAGCTCTTTTTGATATTTGGTTAGCAAGCCCCAAGTCTGCAAGGCTTGAATCAAATTTAGGATTATACGTCCAAATTTTATGGAACAGATGTTAACTATGAAATGTTAAATACTCGTCTAAGAAAGCTATGCTATGATTTTCAAGTGAGGTGGAATAAAAGTAAACGACATAAGGGAACACTTTTGCTTGATAATTCTGGTTGTCTAAAACTAAAAATTCATTTTGCACAGTTTGTTCTCGATGTTGTGCCTTCTTTTTCAGAAAGTTCCTTGAGAACACAACAGCAATTGTAAGAAACTCATGGGCAATATAAGTGAAGATCATTTGATAATGGCCACCGAGATGCAATTTCGATCCTGCGGAAAATGAGATCCGCCATTGCTTCCCCATCAAAAGGTTCATCTATAAAAAAAGCCAATATATGTGATGTTGAAACAAAGATTAATTAGAAAATGGCTCATAAAAGTTCGATATATTCTCTTAGAAAGGAAGATCACCTTGGATTTTTTTTGACGGACTAAGAAGACGTAGCTATATAAAGCAGTAGCCATTATTATGGTCCAAAACAAAGTCCAGTTACTCTATCTCACTCCCGTAAGCAATGCCTGGTTTTGGGTCTGTCTCTTGCCTTAGTCCTTTTGGGCCTTTTAGCCTTAATGGGACTTTTGCTTGCTTTATTACAACAACTCGCTGGCTGCTGTTCTTGTCATAATGGTTGACGGTTTATACATTATTTCGCTGGTCTTTTTTGTTATAGAAGCTCAACTTGTTCGGACTTTGGTATGAACCTTTTTTGCACGTCCTTGCAGTTTTCAATTATTTATGGTTTGTGGACGCTTTTGCATTAAAACTGCCTAAATATGACCCTAGTTCTCTTCGTTCCAGTGCTCGTGGGCAGACAACCAAATTGCCGTGCACAAAATATAGTGCTTACGAATCCATCTCATGGCACGAGCAGGCCTGTTTATCTAACACAGCTTAACAAGTTGGCTAAATTGCTTGATTTACCAAGGCGGTGGAAACCAAAAACAAAGAAAAACGCTTTCATGACTAAATTACAAAGTAAATATTGTTTAAATGTTAGGGCAGTGCACTGTGCAAATAAATATTGAGCTCCGACTGCAGCAACTGCTGTCAGTTGGTTTGGATCATTGCAAGTTCCACGTAATCGAAGCATCATAAAACCTTGATGCTGCATTGGCTTGGTCTGCTGAGCATATTTTCAAGTTTTTCGCGACGCCACCAGTACCACTTTGTGGCCATATTTAGGAGTGAGGGACGTGTATCGCAGACGGCGAAGCTGCATCAGCAGTCGCATCGCATCGCTGGGGCTGAAACTTATTTATGAGTCTGTTTGGTTCATGAATAATTTGTTGGTGCACTGTCGTTGGTTTGGTTCGCTTGCTTGTTAGCATACTTCAGACTTGTTTGATTTACAAAATGGTTCACCAGAGTCGCCATTGTTTTTGCTACCTCTTTGATCTGGGATGGTGCAAATTTATTAAAAGTTGACAAAATGGCAGGGAACTCCATCTACATCAAAATCAAAGTTGTTGAAACCGTAAGCAATGCCCCACGGATGGGATGCGGTTGGAATTTATGTCGAATTTAGTCGATAGAGAACCTGTTCTTAATATTTTTGTTAGAAATTAAAAACATAGAGGAAAGTTCACTTCGGCAGCACGTTTTTCTAAGACTACTTTTCTATGGGAGCTATACAATAAAGAAGTTCGATTTCGACCAAACTTAGTGGAATCCTACTAGAGCCTAACAAACGAACGTGTTAGAAATTTCACAGTCGATTCCATTTAAAACAAAAGTGTTTTTCTCAATAAAACTTCTTTTTCGACCGATCATTCGTACTGCAGCTATATGCTAAAGTCATCCGATTTTGACAAAACGTTGCAGAATTGTGCGAATGCATTTTAAATAAATGAATGCCACTTTGAGGACATTTCCATTAAAAACAAAAAAGGTTTTTTTACCTCGACTACTTTTCAGTCTCTACTTTTCTACATCAGCTATTCTATATAGATGTCCGATTTGTACTAAAGTAAGTAAAAATTATGGGGAAGCATAGCAATCGAAACAATACAAAGTTTGGAGGCGTTTCCATTAAAAACCAAAATGTTTCTCTCACTAAAACCAGTTTTTTGACATATCGTTCCTATGACAGCTATATGCCATAGTCATCTGATCCAGCCGGTTCCGACAAATGTGCAGCGTATATGAATTTTAAGACATTGTGCAAGTTTTGTTTAAGATAGCTTAGAAACAGACGGACGAGCAGAAGGACATAGGCAAGGCGTAATAAACTCAGCTCTTCATGCTGATCAAGAATATATATCAGGGCGGGTCAATTTGTTCGAGTCAAAAAAAACGTTGTAAGCGTCCGCCAGAATCGAAATCTACTAAGAATTTTAAGAAGTTTTCACCATGAAACTATGTGTCTAAAATCAATTCCCAGCTTCCGCTGAGAGCCATAAAGATTTTAGGTTGAGGTAGTTGAACAACATTATAAAAGTAGGCGTGGCACGTGATTATTAAAATGTTTATGCGTGCTGTTATTCCTAAAACTGTAAACAAAATTTGAACAACAAAATAAAAAAAGGCGTGGCATGAGAAAGGGTGTAACTTTACGATAAAAAGCAAAATTTCTTTTTTTGATCAAAAAGAACTTTAAAAAATTGGGAAAAATACAATATAAAGCTAGAGCCCTCTATCGCCTCCATAATCGAATTATAGCATTGATTATAAAACTAAATTTTTATAAAATTTATATTTTATTTTTATTTGTTAGTTTGTAAAGTCTTTTTTAGACTCGATTTGCGGATTTTTGGAACGACTTTCCTAAGTCACTTGATGTCAGTGTCATCATCTCGATTCTGCGGCATTACGCGTAGTGAGACATGTGTTAACAGCTGAACACATCGTTCGGTTCCTTGAATGTGCGATGGAGTTGCTGGATCTGGCAGTGGTATTTCAGCAGAATTTATGTACTCCAACAAGTGCACGTGTGGGATGCTTGCCACGCCTATACATCACGTGGTAAAAAATGCTTTCCTCTAAGCGTTACAAACATCTCGACAAAATCAATGTACTATTTGCAAGGATTTAAAAAGGTGAAAATCCCATGTGGTCTGTTAAAAATGTTCTACAGGCTGTTACTCCAAGCGAAAGCTCTTTTTATTTTTTTGGCAGCCAACGCAACAAGTCCTCTTTTTATACATTCTAAATGATCAAAGTAAATCACGAATTGCTACTATCAAAAAAAATGTTTTATGTGAAGTGATCAACCTAGGCTGAGCTCTTTTACCGCAATTGTCATATTCAAAGAATAGTATGTAAGTCCGCCCAGTGGCCTCTCAATCTGATCAGATTTAACAGATTTTTTCACCCTGACCTAATTTCAGGTGTGGCACTTTGTATATCTTTGGTACATAAACATTCTTTTGGGTCCAATTAACTCCCAATCCACCAAATACCCTAGGCTGGCCATTCTAACTGCAAAAAGAACAAACCTAACGATCCCGCTGTTTTCTGTGCTTTGCGAGGCACAAAAGCTCCCTGCTACAGAAATCAAGAGTATAGCTGAGAGAAAAGCTTCGCCGGCCAGCTCAGTGCATGATGAAATTAGTTGTTTCTGTAAGATCAAGATTTTGAAGAAGAAAAAAAAGAGGAAAGTTTCTATACCCTTGCAGCACGCTTTTTAACAAATTTGAAGGACATGTCCACTGATAACAAACAAGTTTTTCCCAATAAGACTATATTTGTATAACAGGTATACTATATAGATGTCAGATTTCGACCAAATTTGGCAGAATTATGGAGACAAATCAATTTAATACGGGGTTTCATCGTTTGAATTAAATGAATTTGAAACTCAACCAGCATTTATATTTATTCAAATTCATTGGAAAGAGTGTCAAAATTTATCAGGGATGCAAACCAATCTAATATAATTACTGGTTCGGTTCAGTGGTTCAGACAGTTTCTGAACCACCGGTTCAGTTAATTACACGGTTTTTGGAACTGACTGAACCGCGGTTTCGGTTCGGTTCAGTGGTTCAAAAAGGTACATTATGATTTCAATTGTCATGTGACTTTTGCTCACTTTCAAATTGAATTCCTATAATCCATTTGAATATCTTTAAAACCCTTAGAAGAATGTCGCAAATTTATTGTGCCAGATTCAAAGGATTCGTCTATAAGATCCTAGAGGAATGATCTTTGAAAACAGAGAATGTCGGCCAGAAAAAATTAGAAAAGAAAAGTATAAAAACTTTCCTGGTTAGCATTTAATTAAGGTGAATGTATTACAGAAAATTCCAAATATTGTCCACTAGAGGAAAGAATGTACATTGATTGTACGTATATTAAGAGATCGGAGGGCAATTACAGAAGACTTGCAGAATTACTCGTTCTTAAATTTTCGTTAGGTCATCCTTAAAAGTTCCGGCATAGGTAAGAATGTAGAGAGTCGAACGATATGTAGAAAAATTGTCTTGGGGAAACGATTCAAATTCCCAAAATAATCAGCGTTAGTATGAACCATAAAAAAATACAAATACAAATACAAAAAAAAAAAAAAAAAAAATTAAGTCATAGACAACCTCATGAAAACATCGCATATCATCATCGCAATCAATCAAATTTTTTACACAATGCCCTTTTTTTATAAAAAAATTAAAGATCGCTTTAATTTGACTAAAAACATATTAACAGGGCGGATTTAATTTTCCTTTTTTACATTCTCAATGCAGGGAATTTCAACTTGAGAATTACAAGTGATCGTATTTATGCAAAATGCCAGAATTATATTTATAAATACTTTTAGGCAATTCATTCCAAACTGTGTTACGCGTCCTGAGTATGTTAAAAATTAACACAAATTCATAGAATTTGTAATTGTCGGAACTAAATCTAAAAGAATTCTACTCTTGGACTCATTACAAAAAATAACTAAGCATTAGTTTGGCCGGCAAATTTTTAAAATCCAAAAAAATTAATGGTTTAACTATTGTCATTTTCAAATTTAAGTGTGCACACTTTAGATTTATGAGTACCATAATTAACTCTAAATAAATGGTATATTTACTAAAATAAAAGTGTACATTTAAAAATACTACAGCATTTTTCCCTGAGTGCATTGAAGACTTTTGGTGAAGCACGATTAAATGCAATTTCCAAAACTTACACGTGATGGAAAATAAAATGGAAAGTTGGTTGCCTTATCTGGCGGAAACTACTTCGACAACATAGCCCTGTGTGCATCACACACATACCAAAAAGTTGGGGACAAAAAGCCATGAAAATAAATTATTTCAAGAATCAATTACAGCTAATAGCATGGACCACTTGAAAATCAATTCAACTCACTTGAGAGGCAGACTGGAGAAGGTGGAGAACCTAGCAAGTTCACAAGACTCACAGGCAGGATAACTTCAGGCCTCCACTGTGTGCAGAGATTACTTTATATATGTATGAGCTTATGTGCACATCCATATGTGACGATTTAAGCTAATGCATAATTGATTGTAATGTCTTGGCAAGCCGATTTCGGTTACACAAACTGCTTTCAACATAAGCATAGACCAAAAGCAAATTAACCAGGTGAAGTTATTGAGAAGGGAACAGACGTGAGCAAAATGTTAAGTAGCTTGAGTTCAAATCAAAGCAAGATGCAATTAGAGATACTTTATCAAGAGATTTGATGTTTGTGTCCAAATTCTATTAGTTGAATAGTTGATTATATCCCGATGTGTGTAACCCAATATTATAATACGTAGGGTAATATATATATTTCGGGAATATAAAATAATAAGAAACATTATTAAATGGAATTCGCTTTATATATTATCCACCAAAATGTATGCACTTTGGCATTCGCTCAAACCTCCAAAAAGGGGCCATTCCATTCGTGATAAGTGAAAGAGGTCCTGAGTTCGATTCCTCCAGTCAAGGAGAGGAGTAAAAAATAATGAAAATTATTAATTTGTTTTTTTTGTTCTCAAAAAATGTATATAGTACTGAGCCAAAAATTCAAAGTGAAGAGCAAGCTATTCCTGATGATTAACCTGTTATTTTAAATATATATTTTATATTTTGTTAAAAATTGGCATTAAAATATCAGTTTAATCTTAAAATATTGATTTTATATGCTCGAAAATATCAGTTTATTTTTTGTTAGTGTTGTATAATATCGACTTTTTATTATTTTATAATGTATTTTATTCATGAGACAATATAATATAAAACCCCAGATCAAATCATAATTTTTTCTTAAATTGAAAAGTGTTAAGACGCTGTAAATCTGTCTATGGGTTTGGAAATACTTTCTATTATCATTCAATCATTTAAATACAGGGATGCAAGCCGGTTCTGAACCGTACCGGTTTTGAACCGAACCGCTTATTCCAGCTGGTGAACCGAACCGCAAACCGAGCCGGCTTCCTTTCCCTGTTTTAATATTATAAAAACTTTAAATATTTAAAGAAGTAGCTAGTAGTAGTTCTGGACATAATAGCAGTTATTTTCAGGTCCAAATCAAATCAAAATTTTTGTTCTTGTTCATATCAGCTTGTTCATATCAGCTTGCATCGTAGATTCTCATTAAGCGTAGCATTCCTCCCCTTCTATTTTCCAATAAAGTATACCCCAAAAACTGCACACAATGGCTCTACGTCGTTCCCCTCTGCATTGCACATCTTCAACCCTGTTATTTATATATCTATTCCAAAAGGCTCTCTCGTCACTGGATTTTGTTCACTTTTATATTTATGAAATGCATAAACAACAGCAACTACAACAACAGAAACAACAACATCCGCAGTCTGTTAGGTCGGGTGACAAATGTGAAAATTTTCATTTCTATGCCAGAGCAAGAGTCGTTGAGTTATTTAAGCTAAACATGGATGAGTCAGACAGATGGCGGGAGGCGACAGAGTTTGGGACTTTGCAGACAACAACAGAAAAACGGATTTTTTATTTTGGGCAATATGAAATGGCTGGCAGACTCTGTGCAAATGTCAACTGGTTGCACTTGAAATAAATCCAAAATACAAAACAAAGGCTTATCTCTCTCTTTTATAATATGTTCATTAACTCAGCAAAATTAGAGAGCAATGAGCAAGAAGGTTAAAAGTTTGGTCATGGACTTCTTCAGATGTGAGTCTGGGAAAAGTTTTCGTAACCACAAGTAAGAGTACAAGCTGATGTTGCTGGTTACTTGGGTGACTGGATGCAGCTGCTGGACAGAAAAACCACAACAATTCTGGCAAGTGCTCTAGATTGAACTGCAGATTGGATCAACAATTGCGAGGCCTAAGAATTTATACCCTTTGGGTTATGAGTCATATTTTTTCTATAAGCTGCCAATGTAGTAAATTTGTATATACTGTCTTATAGCCGTTCTTATACAGGTATGGCAACACTGAATAAATTTGACATTTACCAACCGATTGCTTTTGCTAGAAATGTTTTGGAAACATCAATCTAGTACAATTTTGACCATGGAACGCTTCACACCAAAACAACGTGCCGAAATAGTGACGCTATTCATCGAAAATAATCGTTCAATTGTGCTAACAAATTTTGATGACCGATGAGGCCCATTTCACGCTTTTTTGGTGGTGTTAATAAGCAAAATTGTCGCATATGGGGCACGGAAAATCCACACCGCATCCATGAAATACCTTTACACGACCAAAAAGTGACTGTTTGGGCCGGTATCAAAATGAGGCGATATTGACTGGCCACCCAGATCTCCAGATTTGACCGCCCCAGACTTCTTTTTGTGGGGCTATTTAAAAAGCAAGGTTTACGCCAGCGATCCATAGACCATTGAAGAGCTTAAGGCCAACATTCGTGCCGAAATCGCCACTTTATCGTCTGAGACGCTCGAAAAAGTGATGGAAAATGCCGCAAAAAGGGCACATTTTGTTCTGGCCAATAAAGGCGGCCACTTGATTGATATTGTGTTCAAAAAGTAGTCGAAATAAATTGTACAGGACCAAATTAAAGGAACAAGATCAACATATAGCAATCGGTTGTTTGTTTTTATATTTATTCAGTGTTGCCATACCGACACTTTATATGGCGCACCCTGTATGTTTTAGTGGAATTATTCTGAATGATTTTGATTGCTTAATCAATTTAAATACTTATAAATAATTGAACATTGAAATAAGAGCATTTAAAATGCGGTCTTTTCTCTTTAGTCTTGCCTGTTTCTTTTCCTTCTGTCTGGCTCTGTCTTATGTCTGGGATTGACGGAAATGCAAACGCATAACTTTTGATGTTCATCTAAGCCCTGCTTGCTTCCTCTCTAACTAACAACGAAATATGCTCAACGCAGTGCACATTTTTGGTTTAGCTGTCGTCATTTCTGAGCAACTTAATGTGTTTGCAGTCGACGTCAGTATCGAAATTAGAAATCAGTATTCAGGAAGAACTTTTTACCACCAAAGCTCAGCAGAGACGAGTGATTGATATGCCAGCCAACATGGCTGACTGTGAAGTGCATTTCGCTGGGTGGAGCTGTGTGCGTGTGTGACATTGTTTAAATTGTCCACAACTCAAGTTGCACAAGTAATTAGTTTGAACTGGAGTGAGTCTACACTCAAAAAAAAAAACAGCCAAGATCGCCCTAATATTTAGAAATTCGCCCTAAAAAAGGGGTCAAAGGCGATTCGCCATATATTTTAGAAAAATTATTTCTAAAAATAAGACTGAGACTTTCTGAAATTAAGGAAATGTTTACTATAAGCTAGAAAATATTTTCTTAATTGTAGAAAAACATTTTCTAAATTATAGAAAAACCTTTCTAGATTTTAGAAAAAAAAACATTTTCAACTATTCCAGACAGGAAACGGAGTGAGGGGCGACTGGAGAGAGAAGAGGAAGGAGACTGCAAACACTGAGAAGCCTATAACCCCTTATATATTATTTTTATTGGATATTTTCTATCTGTTGGTTGGTTCACTACTAGTAATCATTATTTTAGTTCTTAACTTTACCTTGCCTGGGACTCGAACTCGGGACCTCGGGGAAACTTCAACACGAAAGGCATCTTACCGCACTCGACTACCAAGCTCGCGCGTGATGATAGTAAATAACGCAGTCAAATGCTAAGCACTCAGCTGCCTCTTTTATATTCCGAAAGCAGGGAATTCGAACTTGAGAATTACATGCGGTGTCTTTTTCCATTTTTTCTAAATTTTAGGGCGGTTTTCTAGACTATTTTTCTATGTTTTAGGGCGATTTTCTCAGCATGCCAAATATTAGTTGCCCCATTTATATTCCGAATGCACGGAATTCGTACTTGAGAATTACAAGGGGTGTCTTTTTAAAATTTTTCTATTCTTTAGGGCGATTTTCTAGACTTTTCTGTCTATATTTTATGGCGAATTTCTAAATGGCTTGTCTAAATTTAAGAAATGTGCTTCCTATAATTTAAGGCGTTTTTCTAAATTCGCCCTATTTGCAATGTATTTTTTTCTAAATTCAAAGGCGAATTCGGCCTGAAAAAATTTAGAAAAATTACCCTAAATTTAAGAAAAAATATATCGATTTTCTAAATTTAAGAAATTATTTTCTAAAAATTCTATTTTAGGGCTGTTTTTTCTAAGTTTAAGAAAAATTTGTCTAAATACAAGAAAGAAATATTATTTAGGGGCAGACCTTTTCAAACCCTCAAAAGGATTTCTGTCTCAGTTTTAGAAGCTTAGAAGCTAGATCCGGTATTTCTTTACTCTATTGAGGACTCATTACAACTAATAGAAAAAATCCCTGCTATTTCAATTTTTATTTTAAAACATTTGGCCTAAGTCCAAAAAACAAAAGTAAGTCTTGTCAGTAGTTTAACCCATGAATAACAAGAATTTGATTAAATTTGGGACAAAAATCCGACTAAAGAACATAGATTGGGACTAATCGAAGTTATCGTTGAAATTCAAAATTAAAATCGATTTCCCTTTTTTGGAAATTGCAGAATTGCAAAACCTTGCTAAACTAATTTTAAAAATTTCGATTAGCTATGCCTCGAATAAAGGAGGTATTTTCCATGCAGAGCCTAATATTCAACCAACTGCGATTAAGATAATTAAGTGGAAGTCCTAGTTAACATATTTTTCTAAAATAAGAAGAAGATCTAAAAATCCAAAATATTTATACGTGTGTGGGTTTTAGCAAAGATTGTTCAATGAATTATATTGTATATTCTTTGGTTTGAGCGACCTGTTTTGATTTTAGACCAAGCAAACTTTGCTGACCAAATGCACAAAATTTTTGTCGATATCTGTTGAGTTGAGACGGCTAACAGCCACTCAAAATATTAATTGATAAAATCATAAATAAACCAGTGGTGTTTTTTTCCAATGGTGGAGATGATTAAGTCTTCTTATAGACATTTTATTGGGTTTTTAAAATTAAACCTTAATTTAGAATTACTAATTTAGAGCAGATGAAAAGAGCTGCAATTGTGGAGGAAAAATCTATGGGAATACCAGGAGTTATTAGTGCTTTCGACGCCTGTTATATATTACTTTAATAATTGTACTTGAATTTATTTTGTCTATAACATGTTATTTTATTCGAACTCAGTAAAAGATATTTCTAGTGCCTGAAAATTGTATTAAAAACCTTTCACCAGCAGCCAAACACGTTTTGTTGATTTATGATTTATGTCAGATGATTGGTGTGTGCTGGTGAATGTGCAATCTGTGCAATTTGAGCAAAACGACTATTAAAAGCTACTCATATAATGTTCAAAATTAGAACCAGTTCTGTAGACAGGTTTGAGACCCCGGGTTATATCTTGAAGTTCGTACCAAACCTTAATACAAAAGAACGAATCTACTTATTAAATTAAGCATTGAATACTACTTTAAAAAAAATATTTTGATGCTCTTTTCTTTTTGACAATCGAAAAGAGTCTTAGAACTTGACTTATAGACCATTTGAACTCGCACTGTGAACCTTAATCCAGCTAACTTTACAGATTGCATCGCTGAAGTGAACTCTTTTCTAACTATTCCGGGTTTGAAAATATAAAATATTTGGAAATTAAAGACGTCCTATTCGCCTTGCTTCTGAAAAGCAAAACCTAAATCGCTCAACACAATGACAAATGACGCTCTACTTATGCCCAGTCGCTTCGCGATGCCGCAACGAATGAGTGCACATTCCATGAGTGTCAAGCGGGTTGAAATAAGCCTCACGCGGTAGGCAGTTGAAATATTTTGTATTCCAAAATTCCTTTGGCCAAGTGCCAAAGTTGCCGCATCAGAATCAGGACACTCCCAGTTTCGGCGCTGCATCCGCATAGTGCAAGTCTTGTGGGGGGCGTGTGAAGAACCACAGCCGGAGGCTAGAGCTCGCGTAGTTTGCATGTCGATTTTAGGCTTAACAGCATCCGAGTTCAGCTCGGTTTCCAGGCCTTAGCCCCGTCGGCCTGGCATTAAGACAAATGCAAATATGCCGTCCAGAATACCAGCAAGAAGGTCTGTGTTTTGTTTCACACATTTTTTGTACGGATGGTGTGAGTGGGCGGGCTAGTCCAAATTTCACAAGGGCATGGGGTGCAGCTACTTTAACAGTTGCTGCTTCGCTGCATCTGCAGCTATCAGCTAGGTCGTATGCGAGTGTGTGGTATCTTATAGTCGCTCGAAGTTGCTCTAGTTAAATTGTTTTGAGCATACACCGTTGACAGGAACCTTAAGCAATTTAGTCAAATTTGGAATAATTTGAAATTCGGTGTTCAAATATACCATTAGCTTTTATTTGTAATTGTACTTATTCAAGATAATTTAAAATATCATAGCCTACCCCCAGGCGAGTTATTAATGACTTGCTTGTATCAGCGGCTGACATCTTAGGGCCATTTAAGCCTATTTCCATTTAAATCGTGACAACCTTAAGTGCTTTTCCCTCTCTATAAACACAAATAAATCAAAATCAAGTTTAGACAGAAAAAAATGCAAAAACAAAACCACCTCAGGCTTGGCTAAAAGTTCCTTGAATTTTGCTGCAGTTTTTAACAGTTGCAGATAATATTGACAAATGACTTGACTAATTAATTGCCCGTTGTCATCTGCAGAGGTATACTTGCCACCTGCCTTTGCCTTGTTTCCTCTCTCCCACGGGATGTAATGTTGGCATTTAACTTTCGAGTAACTTTTGACAATTTGGTTTTGGATGGGGTAAACTCGTATCTTAACCTACCCACATCATGCACACTTCGCTTAACTAAGCTGCTGGTAAATAATTCATTAATTTTCGCTTATGATTGTAATCCGCTTTCGCCGACGACCACCGACGCCGACGTCGACGACGTTGAAAGGGACGCAGCACTTTGGTTGGGGCAAGGGGCAAGAAAATCCTTCTGCTATTTGCACAAGAGCCCGAAACTTTAGTTAAACACAACAGCAAATGGCAACACCGCCGGCTTTGGCAGCTGCTGACTTTGGTGGCTCCACGGGTGACTCTTGAATCCCAACATTTACAATTTCAAATGACGAGTATTGTTTACATAAGCTAACACTATTTGTCTATATATGTAT
>JAWNNO010003167.1:0-43341 GCA_035044985.1 Lordiphosa fenestrarum
CTGATGCGCAATCAGATTTCTTTCTTGTTTCCGTACTTTTATTCTGGAAACCCTCCGTACTCTCATTCGGGAGATCTTCCTTACTCTCATTCAGGAAGCCAGTCTGAGTATTTTCCTCACTCTCATTAGGGTATTAATTTGACTTGTTTCACACCTTCATCGTGAAACTCCACATAGTTTCTTTCAGCTTGAATACCTTCCATACTCTCATTCTGGAAGTATTCAGCTAGTTCCAAATCTTGTTTTTGGAATCCACAAGTTTTACCTTGTACTATGTTTCCATCCACAGCTCTAGAATTCACCATATTAGTTTCATCAACAGAAGTATACATTTTAGTGACTTTTCATCAAACTTTCTTTTTCTAGATTTATTGTGCACAAATACTGTTGAACCAAACACTTTTAAATACTTCAAGTTAGGTTTTCTATCGTGCCACATTTTAAATGGTGTTTTTCTTTTAAGGCGTAGTGCATTGCTTGGACTTCTATTTATTAAATATGTTGCTGTTAAAACAACTTCACCCCAAAATTTCTTGTCCAATTTTGCTCCACTAACCATAGCTCGCGCTTTTTCTGTTATCGTTCTTATCATACGTTCGCATGCCCCATTCAATTGTGGAGTGTGTGGAACTGTTAAATGATAACTTATACCTCTTTCCATACAATAATTTCGCATATCAATTGATAAGTACTCCCTACCATTGTCAATATACAAATGAACCATCTTAAGATTAAAATGAGCTTCACTTTTAGCCACAAAATCTTTAAACATAGAAAATACGTCAGACTTGTATGCAATTAAATAAGTCACACAATAATGAGTATACTCATCGATAAATATGACATAATAATTTCTTTCATCGAAGGTAGGTGTTATCGGACCACATACAACTGAATGTAATACATAACCTTTATTTTTACTTCACATTTTTCAAAAGATAGTCTTGTCTGTTTACCATTTATACATGCCACACATAACTCCTCACTCAAATGAATCTTTCTAATTATATCAGTATCCTCAAACATGTTATTGCTAATAATCTCTTTCATTTTTCCCTTACTCAGATGACCTAATCTTTCATGCCACAATTGTTATTCATTCTTATTTAAGTTGTTTGAGCTTGTTAAAAATGCTCTACTACATATTACAAATTTAATAATAGGAACATTTGATTCATTCATACCCATTATTACTATGCTTCCATTCTTGGTTACTTTTACACCACTTGCATCAAATTGAATTGTCATGCCAGCGTCCTGCATCCGTTTTACCGAAAGCAAATTATGAGGTATGTCCCCACAATACAAAACGTCCTCCAAGGTAATATTTTCTTGAAGATCACTGCGAAGCCTCACTATTCCTCTCGCAGTAGCCATTATGCTTTCGCCACACTTCGCAATTGAAATTTTAATTGGGGAACTCAAAACAATGTAGTCCGTGAAAAGATTTATATTATTGATCATATGATCCGAAGCTCCAGAGTCCAAAATGAAAGATGTACTTTCAATATTTGTTGAAATGTCCCTCTTGATCATAAATGCAAAGCCCTTATCCTTGTTCTGATTGTTATTTGCCATTTGAGCTTTCTTGTTTGTGACCGAGTTGTAGTTTTCGAAGGACTTCTTATAATGAAAGCAGTTTCTCTTAAAATGACCCATTTTTCCACAGTGATGGCATTTCAAGCCCGATTTGTTTGTACCCTTAAAAGACTTGCACTTGTTTTTATATGTGCTTACCTTTCCTTTGCGTTCAATATATTTCTTAACAGCATGCAATACTTTGGGGCTAGTATCCTTGTCAGCATTTCGGATTTTTGTTTCGTGATCTAGTAGTCGGTTCTTGACAAACGATAATGTCAACTTGTCTTCGGACAACGTTTCAATTGCTGTGACAACCCCATCATATGTCGATGGCAACGTCAATAGCAAATGCGAAACTTTGTCCATTTCGTCCAGTTTGGCACCCGCTGCTATCAAATCCGCAATATGCTCGTCAAAAATATTGAAATGGCTTACGAGATTTTGTTCAGTTTTCAGCTTCAGCGATAGTAAGCTCTTGCGTACAGCCAGTTGAGTTGCAAGGCTCTTGCGTTCGTAGACTGCATCTAAATTTTGGAATATCTGCCTGGCAGTACAGTCTGTGCCAGCGAATCCTAAAAATGAGTCGCTAAGACATTCAATGATGATGTTCTTGGCAATTCCACTTGCTTTAATCCAGTCGTCATCAATTCCATCAATCCTTTCATTGTCCGGGTAGATCCAGTCTTGGTCAATTATTCGCAGCACATCCATTTCCATTAGAAGGGCACGCACTCGAAACTTCCAAATCGAGTACTTCTCTCCATCAAAAGGCTTTATATTGCGCTTTCCTCGTTCCATGATTCGGATGCAATTTTTATTTTGTTTTTGCCTTTTTTGTGTTTTTTTTTTTGTCAAAATGGATTTATGGTAAATGAAATAATGCACACGCGTTGGACTGGGCCCATAACCTATTGAACTTAGTAAATAAGCGGTTGGTTGTTTAGTTTGTACCAAAATTATTTTATGTTTATTTTTTCTCCGAGACGACTTCGAGTGAGATTCAGAAACAAACTAAACAATATAAGGCAATTCAGTATGAGGTTCATTTGAAAGATGGTTCCAAAGCCATCTAGATTGCTTATATATTTTATCAATAAATCAGCTTTTGCTTTTAAATCTCAACAAAGAGCTTAAGGCCAACATTCGTGCCGAAATCGCCACTTTATCGACTGAGACGCCACTTTATCGACTGAGACGCTCGAAAAAGTGATGGAAAATGCCGCAAAAAGGGCACATTTTGTTGTGGCCAATAAAGGCGGCCAGTTGATTGATGTTGTGTTCAAAAAGTAGTCGAAATAAATTGTACAGGACCAAATTAAAGGAACAAGATCAACATATAGCAATCGGTTGTTTGTTTTTATATTTATTCAGTGTTGCCATACCGACACTTTATATGGCGCACCCTGTATTTAATGGACTTTACAGAGCTACAGTACTCTATATTAATGTGGGCCTCAAATGCGAGGGAGAGTACACAATTGAAAGGTACAACCCAACGGTTATCTTTTTTCTTCGATTTATTTCAACACTGAAACCACCATCATCTGGTGCTCTTCGTCGGCATTGAGGATAACCATCATTACCAGTGACAGTTTCTTTTAAAAACTGTCGAGGAAATCTTTTGCTACACTTCCCGTCTTTCATACAGGATGACTTACGATTAGAATTTCCACAGGGCCAATGAATCATATTAGACTTGACAATTTCATATAGCAGAGGATCCTTTTCAGGATCAGGTATTTCTGCACAGATAATTGCGTCTATTTGATCAGGCTTAATGGGATTCTCTAACCAAAGTAGTATGTGCACATGAGGAAGGCCTCGCTTTTGCCATTCCTCAGAGTACATAATAATGACATTAAAGTTTTGACCTTTAGGTGAAAAACTCTCGCAATAATATCGTGACGGTCGTGAGCCTTTTGTCCTTCAAATAATACATTTTTTATATCCTTCCATTGGGGATTACAGGTAAATGAAATAAATAGATGAGGACGACCATAATGTCGAACATACGTCATGGCATCCTGAGTTTTCTCATGCATATATCGCGCCGAGCCAGTAAACGAAGATGGAAGGATTATCATTTGACCGATCTGGGCAGGATCAGTATCTTGCCTACCAATAGCATCTTGAAGATGTATATAACCATCAGTTCTAAGGCGCGCTTGGTAGTTGCGAATAAAATTTAGTCTTTCGGTTTCAATTTTGGCATATAGTACATGTCAACCAAAAACTGACTGAAAAGGGAACGACAATAAAGCAAATGATTCGTTTCAGACTGTCGACACATAATTCTAAAGTTGTAAAAGCTCATGGCAGAAACCATTTTTTTTAGATTTTTTTTTGAAATTGGATCACATTGAGGTATGTCAATCGAATAGCCATCCTCTCCATAACAAAATAGCAATGGATACTGCAAAGCATCGTAAGAACGGTGTACTTCACTTATACGGTGCAATTGATTTTTATGACTCTCAATAATAATATCGCGCTTCTCGATCTGCTGTCCGACTATGAGCAAGGCTACTTCGTTTACACGGGGTGCATTAAAACAGCCCCTTTGAGCACCAACTGGTGCTCTATCAGCGTGTATAATCATTTTAAAGTCTTTGCCATCTTTTGGCAGTTTGTCAAGAGCAATTTTAAAATCTTTAACGTATGAATTACTCTCGCGTAACATGTATTGTAAATCCTTTACTTATCGCAAGTCCACATCTGAAATATTTTTACATCTCAGTTGCGCTTCCTTGTCATCCTCACCAACAAAATATATTTGAAGAAACTGGGCTTCGGACTCTGGAGCTGGCAAAAGACTGCCAACTAAGTGATAAACTTGACCCTGCACTTTAAAGGTTGGCATAAAACCATCACTTACAATTCTTTTGCTACCAAACGAAGACATTTGGAAGCAGCAATAGTATTTTCTAATAAGGTCAATAACATGACTATGTCAGCGATGATCACCTAGTATGAGTCTCTCAAGTAGTTCAGGTAAAGCTCTAAAAGAAGGAAGTTGTACTTTCCCATCTTTGCAGCACATACCTTTCGGTTCATCTTTCCATTTAAGAGCATCGCAGAATTGACAACTTTGATCCATCAGACCAAGTTAAATAACTTTGTCTGTGCTATAAGCCGTTTCAGAATCGTACATTAAGCCAGAGTTTGCTTTAATTTTCCATGGACGCAAGCGTCTCTCTGCTCTTACCGTAGGATTCTGTGCCTCATACCTTGCTACAGCAGCTCGGTTCACCTCAGGATTCTGAGTCTGATATTTATCAGCTGCAGCTCGATGCACACAGCTCAGGATTCTGAGCCTGATATTTCTTATCTGCAGCCAGGTTGACCTCAGGATTCTGAGTCTGATATTTATCAGCTGCAGCTCGATGCACCTCAGGATTCTGAGCCTGATATTTCTTAGCTGCAGCCAAGTTCACCTCAGGATTCTGAGTCTGATATTTATCAGCTGCAGCTCGATGCACCTCTGGATTCTGAGCCCAATATTTCTTAGCTGCAGCCAAGTTCACCTCAGGATTCTGAGTCTGATATTTATCAGCTGCAGCTCGATGCACCTCAGGATTCTGAGCCTGATATTTCTTAGCTGCATCATTACGCTTACCGCGATGCTTAAAGCGATACTTTTCAGATGCAAGTTTACGCTGCTTTTTTCTGGTTATATCAGAAAATCTAGCCCTTCTCTTAAAAGCTCTTTTCTTTTCGCCTGTTTTAGATTAATTTTGAGGAGCATCATCTTCGTTAGGCAAGCTTTCAGAAGGAATGTAAACATCAAAATGCCCATTTGATAAGTCTCCTGTGAAGCGCAGTCTTTTTGCAGCGTTTTCACTTCTACCAAAGTGTCCTAAAATGTTGCCATTTTGAAACACTTCAATAAAAAGTGGATATAGCTATCCAGCTGCAAATAGCTCGCATGTGGTCCCATATGTGTTGGGTTGCATCCTTTCGTGCTCATATAGTGCCGGTGTCATATAATTATTTCCTTCAGAATTGAAGGTGTACACAGAGAAATGATCCCATCGGTTAATAACATGCGATACTATTTCCTGGCGAATCGTATCGGCAAATAAAATATACGAGATTGCTCTAAAGAGGCAAGCTCCGTCGCATATTATAGGCACCACGGAAAACGGCAGCATTGCGCCATTTATATTAAGGTATTCATTTACCATGATTACAATTAGTTGGCTCAAAATATATCAAGTCAGCAAATTCTGAGAATATTTTAAACAATATTTACAGCAACAACACCGCAGTCCGATTACCACTCGCAAGGTATTCAGTAATTAATGCTTACAATTAGTTGGCTAAATATATTTCAGTCACCAATTTCAAACAATATTTAAAACAATATTGTAAAATTTTAATATCGTAATATGTAAATTTTACATGTATGTGTTACGAACAGTCTTTATTATTCTGTCTTGTACCCTTACTGACAGTAAAGTAAAGCAAACAACAATTACTACTACAACTACTAATACTACTAAAGATACTACTAAAATAACTCTACTTACTAATACAGTCGAACCTTCTATATAGCGAATATTAAATGCACAAAAATAAACTTCGTTATATAGAAAAAATTCGTAATATAGAATTGTTTTTATATTGAACGAAATTGCAGTGTGCTATATAATAATTAATTCGCTATGAAGAAAACTTCGTTGTACAGAAGTTCGTAATAGAGGAGTTCGACTGTACTTATATCGAAAATTCAAACCAAATTTTACGATATTTTTTTCAGTTTTAATAGACTGAATGTAGTATTGAAGGCTTAAATATTTCAAGCATGCAAATATTTTTGGCAACAAATACTTTAATTTGCAAATTTCTGTTCAAAACAGTATTGCAAAATAATAATTCCCCAATTATTGGTATACTTGCGATTTACAACAACAAAAACACTTGGAGTCAGTAGTTGCAAAAGGATAAGTCCAATTACCACCCACTTCGGTCACAATAAATTTTTGACTGATTTGCAGAAGAATGCCGCCACGACAAAGTTACACACACACGCACACACTCAAGCTATACATATATGGAAGTGTGTAAAAAGCGCGAGAATAGAATGAAAAGAAACAAAAGCAAGTTCAATGGGACACTGGTCAAAACAATAATCGAAGGAAATTTTTGTTCCAAATTTAACAATTTGACTTGTTTTCAATTGGTCAGGTCTATTACTTAGTTAAACAGTTGAGTGAGCGGTTCCAAAGTTACAGAATTTGGTCCAATGCAAAACGATTCTGGACCACTGTGCGTCAAGTCAACGACAGACATATGTATAAATACCCTTCAGTTCCAGAATTCACGCATCGTCAAATTCATGCCTTATTCCTGCTTCTGCTTTGACGTCGACGTCGGCAGAACAGAATTTTGTATGTATTTGTTATTGCAATTTTACCTACTGCAGTCGAAAAAAAAGGTCAGCTGTTGGTGTGCGACGCACAGGCAACCAAAATCAGTTTTTCTATCGCTGAACGAAGAAGTTTGTATAATCTTCACATTTGAGCTATCATTGAGATCATATATAATATGTATTTTAAAGCATTTTACAATGAGTCGATTGGACAGATCGTTAATGGAAAAGAATAAAGATAGACTTTTATTATTATTAACTCAAAAACAATCAATTATATATGGATCATAAACAAATGTATACAAATAATTGTAGTAGTCGGATATGCCATTTCATACTCTGAGTAGGAAAAAGTGACGCGCGCCGAAGGCGAAAGACAAAGCGGAGAAACGGATTAACGGCGCATCGTTTATTGTTTCTGGTTTTGCGTTTGCATAGAAAAATCTAAACACTTGTTTAATTCATTTCTACTGGCAGCTCGTGACGAATGACAATTCAAATAATGTTTAAGTTATTAAAATAACGAGAGCGTAAGCTAAAGTCGGCCCTGCCCGACTTCGAAATACCCGTTACTCAGCTCAGCTCGGATAAGTATGCAACATTTTTTTAACTCGGCCATTTATTATCCGATCCTTTTGAAAATTTGTGAGATTGTAGATTCCCTAATGACTTTTGCAAAGAAGTCACCGATCAATTTAATTTACATTGACTTTAATTCGATTAATGTATTTATTTAAATAATTTACCAAGAACTTTCCCCTGATTCACAAACACGCAACACTGTATAGTCATAACAGTTAAATTCATTTTATTTAACAAAATATATTAGAATTTGAAATTATCATAATAAACAAACGAGAGCGTAAGTTAAAGTCGGCCCTGCCCGACTTCGAAATACCCGTTACTCAGCTCAGCTCGCATAAGTATGCAACATTTTTTTAACTCGGCTATTTATTATCCGATCCTTTTGAAAATTTGTGAGATTGTAGATATTGGACACAAAGACTACACTGCAAAATCTGAGCTCGATATCTAAAAAATTGTGGGAGTTATTCAACATTTTTTATTGCGGGGGCGTGACCAAAATTTGAAACAAACTTGATCTGCCTACAGACAATACTAGCTTATGTATAAAATTTGGTTGCTCTAGCTCTTCTAGTCTCTGAGATCTAGGTGTTCATACAGACGGACGGACGGACGGACGGACGGACGAATTTAACTGTTATGACTATACAGTGTTGCGTGTTTGTGAATCAGGGGAAAGTTCTTGGTAAATTATTTAAATAAATACATTAATCGAATTAAAGTCAATGTAAATTAAATTGATCGGTGACTTCTTTGCAAAAGTCATTAGGGAATCATGAGTGAATCAAATATGAATTTATAGGTGAATTCATCAATGAAATCATGCGTGAATCGTCGATGAAAGATGAAATGAATTCATGAGTGATCGCCTAGGACATGCCTATGTTAAATTCACGCATGATTTGCATGGGAATTCACCGAGGATTCCTCGATACCCATGACTAATTCATCGGTGAATCCTAGGTGATTCACTGATGATGAGTACTGAAGGGTAAGTCTATGCGTTTTGTAAGTGTGTATGCATGTCCAAAGGCAGAACAAAAACCTAAAAAAGTTGCACCACACGCATAAATATTGCCGATTGTTTTGCAGTGTGCGTGTAAGCAAATTCGACGGCTATTTGCGTGCATGTGTTTGATCGTACCAAACTTGCTCTCTTTTCTCTCTGTCTCTTTCGTTCTCTGTACACATGACCGAGCGCAAACCACCCCCCTTGAGTCTGTTGAATTGGATTTGTTTGTGGATTTGCCAAATACGGCAGGAGAGAATTTTTAAAAAAGCGGCTAGAAGTCACTTGAAAGATTTTGATTGGTTGAATGAATCAAAAATGAAGTCGATCGAAAGTTTGATTTAAAAAATGAAAAAATAATTTATTTGAATATTGATTGATTATTGTCAAAAATGAGCTTATTTGAAAATCTTAAAGATTTTGTTTTTTGTATTTATTATACTCTGTACCAAAGGTACATAGAGTATAATAAGTTTGTGCAACAGTATGTAACAGCCAGAAGGACGCATCTCCGACCCCATAAAGAATATATATTCTTGATCAGCATCAACAGCCGAGTCGATATAGCCATGTCCGTCTGTACGTCCGTATGAATAAACAGATCTCTGAGTTGGACAGATAGAGTTTGACATAAACGTGTGTTGAACGAGGTTTGTTCACATTTCTAGGTCCTGCAGCCACATTATTTAACCTATTCAAACCAAATTGGCTTCTACGTAAACTGATTTGAATACCGATCACGAAAAACCAAAACCCAAGTTTGGTTTTGGTTTTTAAGATACTATTCTTTTATTTTTATTTAAATATGAAAAATATGAATTTTTCTGAGAACTATTTCGCATACTTACTTACAAATCTAGTTTTAAGCCTTTTTCCTAGTGGGCAGATTTTCCAATTATTTCGCTAACTGTCCTGACGAACCGAGTTTCAAGTCATACGGATCAAAAATAATTTTTGCACGATTAGTTTTTCACGAATTTTCTGGCCCAACGGTCTTTTCAACATCGGAAAATGACATCTCAGTTTGCTGCACTTAATATCCTTACAATCCGAATTTGAAGTCAATCATAAGAAAAATGAATTTTTGCATATCGAATTTTTCTTTTGGGCGGATTTTCCGAAATCGGAAATATATGTGCATTATTTAGCATACTTTGCTTATAAACCGAGTTTGAAGTCAATCGGATAAAAAACGAAATTTCCCCATACGAACTTTACTTACGCTTTTCCGAGAACTTTCCGACCGAACGGTCAAATTTTCCACCATCGGAAAATGACATCTCAATTTATTTCACTTACTATCCTCACAAACCGAGTTTCAAGAGAATCGGGTGAAAAATAGGTTTTTGCACATCAAATTTTCCGGGAATTTTCTTTGTGGGCGGATTTTCCGAAATTGGAAAAATACGTGTCCAATTATTTTGCATACTTTGTTTACAAACCAAGTTTCGAGTCAATCGGATGAAAAATAAAATTTTCCCCATTCAAACTTTTCCCACGCTTTTCCGGAAATTATCCAACCCTACGGTGGATTTTTCCAACATCGAAAAATGGCATCTCAATTTAATACACTTACTTTCCTTACAAACCGAGTTTCAAGTGAATCGGGTGAAAAATAGTTATTTAGCATGCAGAATTTACCGGGAATTTTCCGACCTAATGGTCAAATTTTTCAACATCGGAAAATGACATGTCGATTTATTTCACTTACTATCCTTACAAACCGAGTTCAAGTCAATCGGGTGAAATATAGGTTTTTGCAGATCGAATTTTCCGTCAATTTTCCTTGTGGGCGGATTTTCCGAAATCGGGAAAACACGTGTCCAATTATTCCACATACGTTATTTACAAACCGAGTTTCAATTCAATCGGATGAAAAATAAAATTTTCCCCATACAAACTTTTCCGACGCTTTTCCGGAAATTTTCCAACCCTACGGTGGATTTTTCCAACATCGGAAAATTAAATCTCAATTTATATCACTTACTTTCCTTACTTTCCAATTAACAAACCGAATTTAAAGTCAATCGGATGAATTATAGTTATTTAGCATGCAGAATTTTCCGTGAATTTTCCGACCTAACGGTCAAATTTTCCAACATCGGAAAATTACATCTCAATTTATTTCACTTACTATCCTCACAAACCGAGTTTCAAGTGAATCGGATGAAAAATAGATTTTTGCATATCCAATTTTCCGGGAGTTTTCCTTGTGGGCGGATTTTCCGAAATCGGGAAAACACGTTCACGAAATTTCAGCCTTCTATCTCTTACCGTTTAGGCTGTGCGATGATTGCCAATCAGTGAATCAGTGAATCTGTGAGGACACACTCTTATATATTATATATAGAGAGATGTACCTACGGTACAGAGTAGCGAAAATTGTAGACGCGACTTAACGGATTGTCATGTTTCTGATGCTGCAGTAGCAGAGAGCAGCGCTGCTGCTTTATTTTGCTTACTGCTTTACTATCGCTCATAATACTGATTACTAAATAAGTCTGAAAGGTCCGAACCATCTATAAAGCAGTGGAAGATATTTGGTATTTTCCAAATTGCGGGGAAGACCAATATCAAAAATAAAATAAGGAGCGTATGTTCCATACATGTCGAACCTTAGGTGCCTACAATCTATGAGATCTGAGCATTCATACAGAAAAACAGACGACCGGACACCCAGATGGTCACGGCTACTGTGATTCAGGACTTCATTGGGATTCAGAATATGTACTTTTTGGGGTCGGAGATGCCTCCTTCTAGCTTATACCATTGGTACAGAGTATAAAAAAGTCACAGTAGGGGAAGCTTTAAGAACCTACTGCTGACATACCCACTGCTGACATTTAGATAAAGTTTACGGTGCAAAACGCATTTGCAGGATATACAAAAGGTGTAATGTACAAACTGGCTGATTCCTATGGAAAAATAGTTTGATACCCATGGGCAAGTTTCCTACCATTGAGCTTCGGTTGGATTCCTAGAAACGACCGGCAAAACCGCCTGTGGGTGGGTTCGTTGAAGCCGCTGGGTAGTACCCACGGTAACATAAATCAAATAATTGGAATTCCGGGCCAATTAACAAATGAAAGGATAGAGTAATAGAGAATAAGTTGGAAGTCGGTCAACCTTAAGCAATTAGGTAAATAGATGCTGAGACTACTATGATGAAAGAAGTCGCCTATCGCGTCACAACCCACCCTTCCTATGAGCAATCTTGCGCAAATAAATGAATAGAAAGCTCCCAAATGTTGGTTTACCCTGCCATCTTCTTTATGGAATGAGAAAAAATATTACTCCATAGTAACCAAGACCATTATGTTCAGGCTAAAATAATTATAAACTTAATTTCTTTTTATTGTTTAGAGTAAAACAATATTTTAGCCGATTGTTTCCGACAACCACATGGCCGGAAGCACAAACATATTTCAGTTCATACAATCAGAAAAAAAATACTTAATTAAAATTTACTTCGACATTCTAAGGTTGAGCCTATACTAATGGTAGGTGTAATGGTAGGTCATGTAATCATTTTTCCCTTAAGGGTATTTCCTTTCACTACCAAATCCGTAAATCTATTTTCTAAGTTCCCTGGACGTCGAGATTGGTTTTCTTTTTATCCTAGTCCCTGATTTATAATTATTAACATATATTTACTTTTAACTTACAAATCTTAAATTTTTACCAACCGCTTTGAATAATTTCCAAATATCCAAAGTAATTAAACTCGCAAAACTTAACTATGCAATTATTTAATAATAATTATTTTCAGTGATTAAGCTGCAGTGTAACTCCAAATTAGCCTAGCAGATTATTTTTCTCGAGGGTCATTTAGCGAGTGATAACTGTAATTTACGATGGGGGTGCTCTAGCCCTGGTCAACCAATAGCAAGCTATGAGTGCGCAGTAGGGTGCTCTTTTTAAAGTCAAAATTGAAATTTACTAAGGGCGCCCCCTTAATCGATTCCTTTTGCATTATGGATATTAAAATTTTTAACCCAAAAAAGAATAAACTAGTCTTAATGGGCGCGCCGCGGCCATAAAGTTTGCTCTAAAAATTACCCATACGCCCCGTAGTCTACATTGAATTTCCAACAACGAGATCTGTGCTACATGGGTCGAGCTGTCAATTTTTGAAAGTCTGGCAAACAATTTCGATTTTGATATTAAAATTCCCCAATTGTAAACAAAAATGGACAAGGAACCTCACGCATTCTTGGTGGGCGCTTTAAGTCCGAGTTTTGTTGAGTCAGTTGGGCTGCCTTGTAAAAGAGATGCACAATTTATGGACGGACGCTTAAGCCCCAGTCAAAAGCTTAAGACGCATCGTCCGAGACATAGTTGGACTTTATCAGGAATATATTAATAGAACGGGTGAGATATTCAGAAGGCAGCTAGGAGATTTTGAAACCACTTTAGGCAATACCTTTCATATTGCCCCCGCCAATGTTTCGGAAAAGGACCCAAACACTCGAGGAAGAAGAAATGGAAATGGAGACTGAGGCTCAGGAACAAGATGATGTGGATTCTGAATATGAGCTTGAAGAAGAGGCCAGGATCAGTGGCAAAAAAAAAAACTGGATAAACGTTCCAATCCCAAGAGAAAACGACAGAAATTCGTATCCAGACTGTCGAAAAAAAACACTTTTAAAAGAGTATAATTAAAGACCTTTTTTCGAACTAATTTGTTTTTGGTTTTTGTTGGTTGTTTTTTTTTGTTGCTTTTCTTGGTTCTGTTTTTTATTTTTATCCTACAACTTTTGACGGAGAGGAAGATTAAGGGATTCTAGTTAAATATGTATATGTGGGTTTTAATGTTTAGAAGGAATCAATAATCTCCCCACAGGTTGGTTGCTATCCGATGCCAGAGAGTCCCTAGCGACAAGTCCCCAGTTTTCTCTCCCTTAATTCAATGAGGCTTTTCTGGAAGCTTGTATCTCAGTCATCAGGCATAGATAGGGAGCGGAATCACTTTTAAGGTTTCGTAACATCGGTGCGGTCTATATAGACATAGGACATACGAAACATCTTGTGCTGTCGCTCGCTATCCGAAAATTGGAAGTATTTCTACATAAAGAGCAAACGATGGTGTGCGCTTTGGATTGGGATATCGAAAAGGTCTCAAACAATACAGTTGGAGCAGGTGCCGGCTAGCATCGAAATGCTTTTTAGTGGCCAGATCCCAATACATGAGATGCTTTGATCAGCGCAACATGTTAGTTTTCCACGAAGTGGTTTAAAGTCTTAAAAGTATTTTTATTCCTCCAACTGTTTTTACTAATTAAGTTAGTGAGAATAAATCATAGTATTTGGTATCTTCCCCTATGCTTTGCACACTATAGTTTAAATCAAAGCAACCTTTTGAAAACACGAAAACATTTTGTTTGAAGTTGACGCCAACTACAAAAATATATAAAGTTGAAAGGCAACACTGCGTATGAGTAATATCAAAAACTTTGGAGCCGCGGCGCGTCCACTAAATCATAACTTTTTGAACTTTTTTTTTTCGTTATATATACACCATAAACTATCGAATCAGAGGGCGCCAGTAAGACCTTAAATTTTCGATACAAAAAAAGTGCGCCCTAGTGCGCAGCCACAAATACCAGCCGAAATACACAGAATATCGAGATTTAATCAACTAAAGAATACTGTTCAATCCTGGATCTGGAAACATTAATTAACAATGTCCAAAATAGCAAAGAACTTTGGTCACTTGTGAGAGAAATAAATGGAACTAACATCAGTAAAGCTATTAAAGTCGATGCTAAAGCCTAATATTCAAAGAATCTCCAATAACACAACACAGTTTCGCCCTGCCGTATGTATCAATTCCCGAATTGGACCGAGCGATATTACCCACGGAGGTATCGGAACCAATAGCGCGCCGCAAAAACAGAAAAGCACCTGGGAAGGATGGAGCAACACCACAATTTATAGTAGACATGACAGACACTTTCAACGTCATATTTAAGTCAGCAGAAGTCCCAGACAACTTCAGGAAAAACATTATATTCCCGATATACAAAAAAGGCGACGTTATGGAACCAGGAAATTACAGAGGCATATCCTTTCTGAATGCGATGATGAAGGTATTCACTTCAGTTGTGCTAGCGCGACTTACGAGTTGGGTCAAATCGCATGACATATTGGGAGAATACCAATCAGGATTCAGGGAAGGCTACTCGACTGTGGACAGCATTTTCGCACTAAAATCAATAGCAAAGCACTATCTGGAGCAATAGAAGAAGATGTATGTGTTCTTTGTTGACTTCAAAGCCGCTTTCGATACGGTAGACGGACGTAGTTCCAGGTCCCCAACCTGGAAGTATCAACAAAGATCATTGATGTGATGCACAGCCTCTATAGCCTTAACAAAACTACCGTATGGGATGGAAAGGAGTTGTCTGAATGGTTTGACACGAATTTAGGATTTAAGAAGGGGTGCCTGCTTAGTCCATTACTATTTGCACTATATGTTGACGACATTGATGCGAACTTGCCTGGAGGTGTATCAGGGTATTGATGTATGCGGACGATATGGTGCTGCTTATAGTCCAATTAGCATGCAGCAAATGATTGACGCCCTTAGTATAAATTGTCATAGATGGAGCTTGGAGATAAACATTGAGAAGTCTAAGGCGATGGTCATAAGAAACAGCAGAGGCCGCAGGGCAAGATTAGATGCGTGGACATTAAACGGAGTCGAACTTGAGACAGTAAGCGAGTATCATTACTTGGGCATGTTACTAACCCCTAATATGTCTTTTGCGAAACACGAGGAAAAAAAACTGACGGACTCCAAAGTCGCTATAAATAGTACCTGAAAAAATCTGCTTGGGAAGAAGACCGTCAATAACAGTACAAAGTTCAAATTGTTTCTCGCTAAAGCCAGGGCTATCATGTGCTATGCGGCACAGGTCTGAAGCTTTAGTCGGTACGAGGAAGTTGAGCGACTCCCGCACTTTTTTATCAAGATAGTATTCTACCTACCAATAAATGCACCAAACTATGCCATACAAATTGGAACGGGACTTGCAACTATATTTCAATATACACTACAGCTGCACTTCAATTATGTCAATAAAACTGTGCGGATGGAACCGTCGAGAATACCAAGAATCATTGTTGAGCATGTCTTGGAGTGCAAATCACAGTTCTTTCAAAAATGGGACAGTATGGCGAGAGAATACAACACAAGCATGTTTGCAAATGATAGCAGATCCTGGGAGGTATGGCAGTTAAACTTGTTGCGGCAAATAGACAGTTGTGAGAGAAGCCAATTCGAGCCCGAAGCACGTCAGAGCGAAACGCGAGGCACCTATAAATATCTCGAATACAACCTTGCCTCTATCGATTTCAACGAAGAGTTCGAAACATACTCCATATCGCTCATATTTCGAGCAAGAACAGAATCGATCCGCCTCTGCTATACACCACACGTCACGACAGTAAGCTGCTGCACTCTCTGCAATTCTAGGGAACAAGGTGATAAAGCCCATTTTGTTGCATGATGTCCGATTCTAGGAAAATTACGGGCACTGCATTTTGGACAATGCAGCATGACAACACAACAATTGCACGAAGTATTAAATGGTTAGAATTTAAATACTCTTATTGGATACCTTAAAGAGGCTATAGAATACGGCGAGAAATAATGATAGATGTATAGACAGAACATTCCAATCGCATCCTGGTGAAGTAACGGCGTAGTATCTCGCGACGAGCGGGGCAGCTGCGGGTAGTACCTACCGTGGTGCGTTGGTATGGGCAGTTCTACACTACCTATATATAAGGTTGTCAAAAAAGTCTTGCGGTATTTCCGCAAGCTTGTCTTTGCAAGCGCGTAGTTCTAGTTGTATTCGTCGCATCGGTTCACGCTAGAGCTTTTTTGGAAAGCTCTTTTCACGCGCTAACACGTCGCAAACATGGAGCAAAATAAAGAGAAAATACGGCATATTTTACAGTACTACTACGATAAAGGCAAAAATGCATCTCATGCTGCCAATAAAATTTGTGCAGTTTATGGACCCGATACAGTTTCCATTTCCACCGCACAACGATGGTTTCAACGTTTTCGTTCTGGTGCAGAGGTGATCGAAGATGCGCCACGGTCCGGAAGGCCTGTCGTCGAAAATTGCGATAAAATCGCTGAATTGATCGAAAGAGACCGGCATAGTAGCAGCCGTAGCATCGGCCAAGAGCTGGGCATGAGTCATCAAACCGTTATAAACCATTTGAAGAAGCTTGGATTCAAAAAGAAGCTCGATGTCTGGGTGCCACACGACTTGACGCAAAAAAACATTTTGGCCCGTATGGATGCATGCGAATCGCTTCTGAATCGCAACAAAATCGACCAGTTTTTGAAGCGGATGGTGACTGGCGATGAAAAGTGGGTCACTTACGACAACGTGAAGCGCAAACGGTCGTGGTCGAAAAGCGGTGAAGCTGCCCAGACGGTGGCCAAGCCTGGATTGACGGCCAGGAAGGTTCTTCTGTGTGTTTGGTGGGATTGGCAGGGAATCATCCACTATGAGCTGCTCCCCTATGGCCAAACGCTCAATTCGGACCTGTACTGCCAACAACTGGACCGCTTGAATGCAGCACTCATGCAGAAGAGGCCATCTTTGATCAACAGAGGCCGAATTGTCTTCCATCAGGACAACGCCAGGCCACACACATCTTTGGTGACGCGCCAGAAGCTCCGGGAGCTCGGATGGGAGGTTCTTTTGCATCCACCGTATAGTCCGGATCTCGCACCAAGTGATTACCACCTATTTCTGTCCATGGCGAACGAGCTTGGTAGTCGGAAGTTGGCCACAAGAGAGTCCTGTGAACATTGGCTCTCCGAGTTTTTTGACAATAGGGAAGCGAGCTTCTATAAAAGGGGCATTATGAAGTTGGCATCTCGTTGGGAACTCGTCATCGAACAAAACGGCGCATATTTGACTTAAATCGCATTATTATAACCAATTTTATGAACAATTGAAAATTCAATAAAAATACCGCAAGACTTTTTTGACAACCTTATATTAGGCGAACGGCATACAGCCAAGCCTTTACTTATTCTTATTTTTTCTTTCATGGTATATGTATTAAGTCAATTTTTTTTTTGTTATACCCTATCTACTAGCAATTTTGTATGTAGATGATAAGAAGTTAATAAATAATAAATACTACTACTACTGCTCAAACCATAACTGGGTCGTACCACAGCGCGATTGCATCTGTTTCGATTAATTGAATATTTATCTTTCACTTGTTCTGTATTTTCCTTTTGTTACCGGGACAAGGATTAGAAAATCAAGTCATCAAATCCATACATTAGAACTCACTCATGCAGCAGCGATGATGAAGGCCTTCCCACGCAGCAGCACCTAATCCTTTTGCTGAAAGGGATGGAAATGGATAACGTTGTTTTCCAAAGTACTTTCCTTGCAAGTCAATTTTTTTGGACTTCAATGTTTAAATATTGCTCTTGGTTTTAGGTTCCTTTCACGTTAGTTTAGTTTGATGTTGCACTGATCTGAATATTTTTTCTAGGTTGAACTTGACTTTCTATTACACAAAAAAAATCTATCAAGGAAACTCTTCTCCCTGAGTTGAATAGTCACGATCCTCTGCCTCACTATTACGTTGCAAACGTCACTTTTACGCCTTTTCTACAGTGTTTGTTGGGTGGCCACTGCTCTGTCGCCGTTGCTCTTCTGCTTTGCTCGATCTATTCGCCAACGCCTGCGAAGGAAAACTTTTACTCTCCGACTCTTTCTTGCGATTGTAAAAAGTATATCACCTGAGGCGGTAATGGTACACCTTTGGTAACCCGAGTTCGAAATATGTCGTCGTCTGCGTCGTTTCAGATAGCACTGACCACCTACGCTCAATAAAATAGCGAGAGGTCGTTGAAAGGTCCAGAATTACACGCAAGTATTGCTTCTTGCAGCGCAAACGGGTTGCCACGTGTATCGCACAATTGAGGAGCACAGGATTAATGTGGATAGCATGAACTTTGTATTGAGAAAGACTAACCCACGCCGAAAATTTCGATTAAATATGCCACGCCACCGGAAACACTTTGCCATTGAAAGCCTGACAGCCGTCAAAGTGACCGAATTCCGTGTTGCCAACATTGTTGGTCAAGGAAAATACTAGAAATGTTTCGTTATATACTAGATCTGATCAAGTCAAATGATAGATAGCAGAAATGTACTAAAAATGGACAAATTAATTTAAAATGAAACTTAAACGAACTTTTCCAAGCATTCAGTTTTTCTGGAGGACCGTGTAGATCGCTATTGTCTGATATCCTTTGCATGAAAGGTACCAACTATCTTTCCCTGCAAGTCTTCAAGAAGGTAATGAGAGTTTCCTAACTTTTCTTCAAAGGATGCACATAACTTCGCATTTATGCTTGTCTCTGCGTTGCTCTGAACAAAATTACGTCGGAAACTATGATTTTGCTTGCCTTTCATATGCGTCTGCCATGTTGTTGCTTAATTGTTTTCTTACTAAGGTTAGTTGATCGTCTCGATTGAGATTAAAATCTGGTTCTGCCAGCACCTTTAATTTTTTAAGTAGCTGAAAATGCAAGCCATTCGTTGCCATATTGAAACCGAATAGAGCGTGATAGGGAGAGCAACCTATGCTTTGATGATAAGCATTCCTCAATGCACAGCTGGTCGCTTGAATATGTCGATCCCAATCTCACTGATCAGATTTCAAATACGCCCTTACTGCCGACACGATAGATCGATTAACAGGTTCCGAAGCATTTGATTGTGGCGAATGTAAGGCAGTATAAAAGTGCTTAGTCCCTAATTCCGTCAAAAACGCGTTAAACTCGTTACCTTTAAATTGGGAGCCGATATCACTAATGATCCACTCCGGAACTCCACACACATAAAATATTTGTTTCTGCAAGAACTCTGGTATGGCCTTAGCAGTGAAGTTTTTTAGGAAGCACAGCCATTGCACATTGGTCAGAAAAGCCCATTTTTTGCCAAAAATTAAAAAAAAAATATATTTTTTCTTATATCGTCTCTAGTATTTTTGAATTCTAAATACCTTAGCCATTATTAAAATACCTTTAAATATTTATGTTGTGCCATCCCTGCGGCTGTTTCAGGACTGCGAAGTCAGCTGTTACATAAAAGCTTATCACGCGGTGTGTTTGCTAAAAAAAATTGTTTGTGTTTAAAGCAATGGCATTTAAACAATTCGTAACGTAAAACTTTTGTAAACCATGGAAATCATAGATCAAGGTATTTGGAAAAAGGTTGTAAAGATATATGTATGTGTGCTTTTGTTTGGTAATCGTTTTTATTATTATTGTTGTTGTTGTGGTGTCTTTTTAGTACGACCTAACCTAAAAGTGATTGTGTTTTGTGGAGCAGAACTAGTGAAAAAAGTCGAATCAACTGCAGTTGTAAATGTCAGATTAAGCTTCAACATGTGCACAATGAGGTGGTTCTAACAGTTTTTGCGCATATTTGCGCCATTTTAAAATAAATTGAATCATTGCAGACGAAGTAGTTTTTTGCCGGAGAGAAATGCTTGACGCTTGGAAGAAAAACAAGCTGAATAGTGGTGCGCTGTTGCAATGGGCATTGAAAAAGACGTCTGCCTTAGCCCTATCCAAGCAAAATATATCCGACATATAAACGGAAATGCGTAATTTTCAAAATTATGTAAAAGAAGGACTTCACAAATGCAATAGACACATGCGTCGATTTGAAAAAAAGCACGAACGATATCTTGTAAACGATTTAACAATTGTAATTAAAAAGGATGTGGTGGAGACTCAGAAGACCTACTGTAAAAATAAACTTGGTCGGCCTCTTTTGAAATACGAGGATGGAAAATCGAGCATTAAGAGAAAAATTGTGACCGATTTATCGAAAGAGAACGATGTCTACGTTCTTCTACACGCATCAGTTTCTGCAAAAAAGGCTAAGGATAAGGACTTGTCGTTTGTTTTGCAGCAAACATTAAAAACGCCATATAAATCTGAGCTAAAGGAATCTCTGGGAGTCAAAAAACCGGTTCCTTTAACAGAAGATGAAGTCTTAGCCTTTTTGCTGGACAATTCTTTTACCAAAAGTCAGTATAACTGCGTTTGAGCAATGTGCATTCAGAAGAATTACGACATATACCCGAACTATGAAAAAATTCTACAGGCCAAATCGCAATGCAGACCACAAGAAATTCTGTTAAAAGAATCCGTAGCTGAAGTATCACTTCAAAATTTGTTAAGCCATACCGCCTCCCGGATCATTATGTTCCAAGAACCTGTCTTGAGAAATTTGTCTCATATTTCTCAGGTCAAACTTTCTGCGAGCTATGGATTTGATGGTTCGACGGTTCAAAGCCTTTACAAGCAATGAAAATGAGCCTGAAAGCCAAGACCAATCGATATTTGTCACTACCCTTATACCACTACTGTTGACAGACAATTATGGAAGGATCATTTGGAAGAATCGGAGTCCACAGTCAGTGAGGTTTTGCAAGCCGGTTAAAATCGAATTTTTAAAAGAAACCAAAGACAGCATTTTAAATCAAAAATTCCAGGGATGCAAACTACTCGAAAATAAGTACTGGTTCGGTTCAGCGGTTCGCAGAATTTCTGAACCGCCGGTTCGGTTCAGTACTTGGTTCTTGGAGCTAACTGAACCGCGGTTTCGGTTCGGTTCAGTGGTTCACAAAGGTACAAAAAGAAATATTATAATTTCTGTAAAAATGTGACTATTCGAACACTTGAAATTTAATTCTTCTAATCCATTTGAATATCTTTAAAATCTTTAGAAGAATGTGCATATTATTATGTCGGACTTTCAGAATTCGTCTATAAATTCCTTGAGGAATGCCCTTCGAAAAGAGAGAATGTCAGCTAGAAAAGAATTCGTTCCATGCATCTTACATACCCTATTAATCATATCATACGAAAAAAACTCTGCTGTCTAAAATTGAATTAAGGTAAAAAAGATTAAATTGAAAATATTGTCTACTAGAAGAAAAAGACATATTGATGACAGGAATATTAAGCGATAGGCGGGTCATTGCAGAAGACTTACAGTATTACAAGTTGTAAAATCTGTGTCAAGTCATCCTATGTAGAGGATCGAACGAAATGTATAAAAATTATCTTCGATTCAAATTCCCAAATTAATCAAAAACATTGGGGAAAGCGATTCCAGTTAAAACTCGTGGGAAAGCTGAACCGAACCGAACCGTTTTTTTTTTTGTGGTTTTCGGTTCGGTTCAGCAATTCTGATAGGAAGGTGGTTCGGTTTGCGGTTCGGTTCACTAGCTGGAATATGCGGTTCGGTTCGGTTCAAAACCGGTTCGGTTCAGAACCGGTTTGCATCCCTGAAAAATTCAATTTGGACCAGCAAATAAGCAATCTAAGACCGTTTTAATTCGAAAATTTAAATGTTATTTTTGACTTGCACATGACCCTAATAGATTGCAAGGTATTAAACATTCTAACAGGAACAACCTCATCTCAATGTTGCCCAATTTGCGGTGCAAGTCCAAAAGCATTTTTAACAACCACCAATATCAGTTCGGAAGTATTTGCAGCAAAGCCAAGCGTACAGAGCAACACTAAAAAAGTGGCGAGTTACCAGCGAGGACGATAAAGCCAAAATGTGGAGGCGCAAGAAGGGCATTCAAGCCAAATTGTGGGAAGAGTTTGGCTAACATATAGACAAGCCCAAACAAAATGGTTGTGGTAACTCAAATAATGGAAATACAGCAAGGAACCAGAAATATCGTTACTATCCCAATCTAAAAGAGAACTGATACTGCCATTATTGCAATCTGAATGACGAAAACCCTCTTCTACTGCAAGCGTCGATATATGGGACAATCCAAGAGTCGCGATTCCCGAAAGCTATCGAAAGGACTACTCGCTCCTACCATTTCCAACAACGTTCATGCAACATCAATGGTAAGAATACAAAAAAAAATGACAAATTGAAAAAATTTTAAGGAGAAAGAATTTTTGAAAAAAATATATATTAGAAAGAATAAATTGACTCAAAAACAAAATAATAGCTTTTGTTATTACGGCCCCACGTTGGGCGCCATATTATGTAATGTACAAACTGGCTGATTCCTATGGAGAACCAGTTTGATACCATGTTCCCTACCAGTGAGCTTCGGTTGAATTCCTAGAAACGACCGGCAAAACCGCCAGTGGGTGGGTTCGTTGAAGCCGCTGGGTAGTACCCATGGCAACATAAATCAAATAATAGGAATACCGGGCCAATTAACAAATGAAGGATAGAGTAATAGAGAATAAGTTGGAAGTCGGTCAACCTTAAGCAATTAGGTAAATAGATGCTGAGACAACTAAGATGAAAGAAGCCGCCTATCGCGTCACAACCCACCCTTCCTATGAGCAATCTTGCGCAAATAACCAAGGCCATTATGTTCAGGTTAAAATAATTATAAACTTAATTTTTTTTTTTTGTTTAGAGTAAGACAATATTTTAGCCGAGTGTTTTTGACAACCACATGGACGGAAGCACAAACAAATTTCAGTTCATACAATCAGAAAAAAAAATACTTAATTAAAATTTACTTCGACATTCTAAGGTTGAGCCTATACTAATGGTAGGTGATGTCCACATTCCATTTCAGAAAACTTATAGTAGATGAAATTAAAGAAAAACGAGAGCGTAAGTTAAAGTCGGCCCTGCCCGACTTCGAAATACCCGTTACTCAGCTCATCCCGGATAAGTATGCAACATTTTTTTAACTCGGCCATTTATTATCCGATCCTTTTGAAAATTGAGATTGTAGATATTGGCCACATAGACTACACTGCAAAATCTGAGCTCGATATCTTAAAAATTGTGGGAGTTATTCAATATTTTTTATTGCGGGGGCGGGAGGGGGCGTGGCCAAAATTTGAAACAAACTTGATCTGCCTACAGACAATACTAGCTTACGTATAAAATTTGGTTGCTCTAGCTCTTCTAGTCTCTGAGATCTAGGTGTTCATACAGACGGACGGACGGACGGACGGACGGACGGACGGACGGACGGACGGACGGACGGACGGACGGACGGACGGACGGACGGACGGACAGACGGACACGGCTATATCGACTCGGCTGTTGATGCTGATGAAGAATATATATACTTTATGATATCGGAGATGCTTCCTTCTGCCTGTTACATACATTTGCACGACTTTAGTATACCCTTTTTACTCTACGAGTAACGGGTATAAAAATGTTAAAATCAAATTCATGTAATCATATTTCCCTTAAGGGTATTTCCTTTCACTACCAAATCCGTAAATCTATTTTCGAAGTTCCCTGGACATCGAGATTGGTTTTCTTTTTATCCTAGTCCCTGATTTATAATTATTAACATATATTTACTTTTAAGTTAAAAGTTTTAACTTCCAATACTTAAATTTTCACCAACAACTTTGGTGATTTCCAAATATCCAAAGTAATTAAACTCGCAAAACTTAACTATTTAATTATTTAACCATAATTATTTAACCAAAATTATTTACAGTGATTACGCTGCAGTGTAACTCCAAATTAGCCAAGCCGATTATTTTCTTGAGGGTCATTTAGCGAGTGATAACTGTAATTTACGATGGGTCTGCTCTAGACCCGGTCAACCAATAGCAAGTTAAAAACATTTCCCCATTATGTGTGCGTAGCCACAAGTACCAGCAGAAATACCCAGAACATCGAGATTTAATTAACTAAAGAATACTGTTCAAACTATTACTGGGTCGGACCACAGCGCGATTGCTTCTGTTTCAATTAATTGAACATTTAACTATCACTTGTTCTGTATTTTCCTTTTGCTACCGGGACAAGGATTAGAAAATCAAGTCATCAAATCCATACATTAGAACTCACCCATGCTGCAGCGATGATGAAGGCCTTCCCACGCAGCAGCACCTAATCCTTTTGCTGAAAGGGATGGAAATGGATAACGTTGTTTTCCAAAGTACTTTCCTTCCAAGTCAATGTTTTTGGACTTCAATGTTTAAATATTGCTCTTGGTTTTAGGTTCCTTTCACGTTAGTTTAGTTTGATGTTGCACTGATCTGAATATTTTTCTAGGTTGAACTCGACTTTCTGTCTCACAAAAAAAATCGATCAAGGAAAAGAAAATCGAAATTAGTTGACGTCGAATTTCTCTGCAACATCCTGGGTTAACTTGACGATGCCCACGGCAAAGTTAGGAACTCTTCTCCCTGAGTTGAATAGTCACGATCCTCTGCCTCACTATTACGTTGCAAACGTCACTTTTACGCCTTTTCAACAGTGTTTGTTGGGTGGCCACTGCTCTGTCGCCTTTGCTCTTCTGCTTTGCTCGATCTATTCGCCAACGCCTGTCAAAGTGATAGAATTCCGTGTTGCCAACAGTGTTGGTCATATATACTTGATCTGATCAAGTCAAATGATAGATAGCAGAAATGTACTAAAAATAGACAAATTAATTTAAAATGAAACTTAAACGCACTTTTCCCAGCATTCAGTTTTTCTGGAGAATGCTGGTTCACCACAAAGGCAGCAATCCGCTTAGCCTTGTACATGATATTTTAAAGTGTATAAAGTGCAATTGGATTCGCTTAACGAATAACACAGTGCAGCAAATTTCTGATCCCGGATTCTAAATAGTTGATCCTCATGTAAAATTTCACTCTGAATTCAAATCTGCTCTCAGATATGTGGATCGGTTTTTATACCCGTTACTCGTAGAGTAAAAAGGGTATACTAAAGTCGTGCAAATGTATGTAACAGGCAGAAGGAAGCATCTCCGATATCATAAAGTATATATATTCTTCATCAGCATCAACAGCCGAGGCGATATAGCCGTGTCCGTCTGTCCGTCCGTCCGTCCGTCCGTCCGTCCGTCCGTCCGTCCGTCCGTCCGTCCGTCCGTCTGTATGAACACCTAGATCTCAGAGACTAGAAGAGCTAGAGCAACCAAATTTTATACGTAAGCTAGTATTGTCTGTAGGCAGATCAAGTTTGCTTCAAATTTTGGCCACGCCCCCTCCCGCCCCCGCAATAAAAAATATTGAATAACTCCCACAATTTTTAAGATATCGTGCTCAGATTTTGCAGTGTAGTCTATGTGGCCAATATCTACAATCTCACAAATTTTCAAAAGGATCGGATAATAAATGGCCGAGTTAAAAAAATGTTGCATACTTATCCGAGCTGAGCTGAGTAACGGGTATTTCGAAGTCGGGCAGGGCCGACTTTAACTTACGCTCTCGTTTGAGATATTGTCAAATTTTCATTGTCTACTAAAATACCATTTTTTATGGTTTTAGTTCACTGATGTTAAAAACTGGAAAAATTAAAGATAATAAAACAATATCTTAAAAAACGACAGTTGCTTTAAATCTAATCATAAATCCTGAACCTAAGGCACTTCAAAGTTGGATTTTTGTACAAACTTTGATCATTTTTCATGATTTTGTTGCCTTTTTTTAAGTTTTTTTAGTCTTACCATAAAAATTGCTCCGGTTTTAGATATTGACAGGATGGGGCCATTGTGTTGCAGCCTCCAACCTAATAACCTAATAATAAATTCTCACTGTCCCTCTGTATAGACCAGCAGTAGTCAGCTACAAAATTTCTATCCCATTTTTCGCGATACCTAAGCTAGGTTCGCAAGTCTAGTGAAATCCCGATGAAACCCATTTTGTTCATTCGTAGCCAAATTCATCAAATGTGAATGTCATTCTCGCGACGCTGTTTGATATTTAGAAAAATTAATTTGGTCGAAATTATTTGAATCTAGTACTGCCTGAAAGTTATTATTGTACATTTGATTGACTTTAAATGTAAGTTCTATGTTAGACGAGTCTTATAATAAATCATATAAACATTTCGTGTATGAATTTAAATGAATTTTTCTCTGCCCAATTGCAGAGTGAAACCAAAACGCGTGTGTACTGTTTGCTGTTCTGCTTTCAAGTCATTTAATAATTTCATAAAGAGTTCGATTAAGCTGCAAACAACAATGTTGAGTTGCTCTCTTGAAGAGAGAGATCAACAGATATGTTTAGATGCATGTTGTTATGTTTAGAGAGTACAAAATGATAGAAGTGAAGTGTGTACAATGGGGTAGATAAGAATTCAAATTAACAATTATTCAAAATAAAATATGAGGCTCAAACATCCTCCGCCCGTTGAAAGGACGAAGGAGCCTTCAAGAATTTTGCTGGATCGGAAGTGGTGCTATTTTACAAATGGGTCGCCGTATGACACCTTTAGCGGTCTGGATACCGACCACTCGAATTCTTCAATACTTTCCGGTAGATGTTTTTTTAGATGCGGCCGAGAGGCCACTGCTGGGGTGGGGTGTTGTCTTCATGGATGAGAACCAATTGACCAGTTGATATGTAAGCCTTTGGAGTGTGCCACTTACCAACATTTCGGCCGGTATCTCACGAATAAATGCTTCAATGTTGTCTTCCAATGCGTCAATTGAAGCGGGCTGTCCCACAAAAAATAGTCTAAAGGCGTTAAATCGCACGATCTAGGCGGCCAATTGACCGGTCCCGCACGTGAAATAAAATGTTTACCGAACTCGCCTCTCAATAAGTCCATTGTTGCGCGTGCTCGTGGCATATGGCACCGTCTTGTTGAAACCACATGTCTTGAAAGTCAAGCTCTTGCATTTTGGGCAAAAAAAAGTTGGATATCATCTCACGGTAGCGCTCACCATTCACAGTTACGTTACGATTCTCATTTTTTGTTTGAAGAAGTTCGGTCCGCACCAAACTGTGACTTTTTCTGGATGCATTGGTTGCTCTTGCTTCTGGCTGATATTCACTACAAAATCGACAGTTCAGCTTATTTACGTACCCATTGAGCCAAAAATGAGCTTCGTCGCTGAACACAATTTTTCGCGCTATCATCTTTCTTAACAAAGCACGCATTTTGATAATAAAATTCAATAATTTGCAAGCGTTGTTCGTTTGTAAGACGATTCATGGTTAAATTATAGACCAAACTGAAGATGTTTGACAGTGAAACAAAACATGAAAAGTGCGTGAGCTGTTTAAAATGCGTAAGAACAACATTGACAATTAATTGCTATTAATCTTATAGGTATCCTGCCTTATTGCAAGCAAGAATGCCTTTAATGGACTATATTTACCCATTAGATTAATTGCATTATTTTTAGAAGCTGATTATACCCTAAATGGTCAATATTGCCGTAAGTCAATTGCTAGTACAAAAATGCTCGTAGTCAGCGCAAAAATGTTTCGTAAGAAAATCTGAAAGCACAATTCGGTCTATTTGTAGTCTAGTTAATGGCCCATATTGATTGGGTTGTCGGTGGATCTTTAAGTGGTTCTCCATCTCGCGGTTTTTTGGCTGTGGAGTAACATCTCTTGGGCCCACGAAATATCCCATTTTGTCATGATAATTTAGTTTTTAAGAAAACTCTACGGTGCGCTTTTAAAGATATTCAAAAATTTTGGTTTGACCCCCCCTTCTGAGGGTACCTTAACCAAATGTACGAATAACGCGAGTTTTTGATATAAGGTTCCCAATGACCCTGCCTGTGTTTGCTGAACTTTGTAGATTTTTATCTTGTACCATTAACTGCTAAGGTAAAATTGTTGTCGCTGTGGGTTGCTAGTACAAAAGTACCCATAGAACGCGATCCTAGGGTACAGTTGAGAAACTGGGTATGAGGCGATGCTTACAGAAGTGCCTTCTATCAGAATTTAAGGGTCTCATCCCGGGTTTTTTCCAAAAGTTTGATTTTGTCGTACTGTTTAATATAAACGAAATTTTCCAATCTGTGCTGGTATGCCTCACTGTCTCCCTTATCTGGCTATACCTATGCATCTGTTAATCATTACCAAGCCTCAAAAATAGGACTTGCACATGGTGGGCTGTTGTTAAGAAATTTAAGTTAAATTGGTTATAGAAATAAAATTAGCTTTTAACTTTCTTTTCAGGCCTAGATTTTCTGGAAAATTTGACAAGCGACTATGAAAACGCACTGTTGCAAACAGGATTTGGAAAATTTCATCTTCTTTTGTTAACAATATGCGGGTTGATTTATATGAACACGGCTATAGGAGTTACCATCATATCATTTGTTCTTCCATCTGCAACTTGTGACTTTGAGATGACTTCCAGGGATAAAGGCTGGCTCTCCGCCTCACCCATGCTTGGGATGCTAATTGGATCATATTTTTGGGGATGTCTTGCCGATACCAAAGGACGCCGGATTGTATTAATTGCAACTTTATTGGCGGATGGCGTTTGCGGCCTCATATCATCGTTTGCTCCACAGTACATAATATTTCTTTTCATACGATTCGTTAATGGATTCAAGTAAGAACTGTATAATATTTCTTTATTTTAAGTTCATAATTCAAAATTCATAATTAAAAATAGAGGAAAGTTAACTTCGGCTCGGCTGAAGTTTGTGTACCCTTGCGGCACAGTTTTTAACCAATTTGAAGAACATGTCCACTGATCCAAAACAAGTTTTTCCCAATAAGACTACTTTTCTGACTCTACTTTTGAATGACAGCTATACCATATAGATGTCGGATTTCGACCAAATTTGGCAGAATTATGTAGAAGCATTTAAAACTAGTAGAAAAACATTAAAAACTAGTAAATACGGAGTTTGGAGACGATTGCATAAAAAACAAAAAAGTTTTATGCAGAATTATGTAGAAGCATTAAAAACTAGTAGAAAAGCATTAAAAACTAGTAAATACGGAGTTTGGAGACGATTGCATAAAAAACAAAAAAGTTTTTCTCACTAAAACTAGTTTTTCGACCGATTGTTCCTATGGCAGCTATATGTTATAGTCATCCGATCCGGCCGGTTCCGACAAATGTGCAGCGTAATTGTGCAGCGTAAACTGACGGAGGAGATAGCATAGAAACAGACAGACAGACGGTCAGGCGGACATGGCTATATCGACTCAGCTCGTCATGCTGATCAAGAATATATATAAACTTTATGTGGTCGGAAATGCTTCCTTCTATGCGTTACAAACATCTGGACAATTTCAATATACCCTCTGCAAGGGTATAAAAATAAAAAAAAGATGAAAGTTATCTTCGGCTCGGCCGAAGTTTGTATATCCTTGCAGAACGGTTTTATACCCTTGTATATTGAAATTCTCCAGATGTTTGTAACGCATTGAAGAAAGCATTTCCGACCACATAAAGTTTATATATATTCTTGATCAGCATGACGAGCTGAGTCGATATAGCCATGTCCGATTGCCCGTCTGACCGTCTGTCCGTCTGTTTCTATGCTATCTTCTCCGTCAGTTTTAAGGCTATCGCCACCAAACTTTGCAGGCGGACTTCTGGTCCAAATACGCTGCACATTTGTCGGAACCGGCCGGATCGGATGACTATAACATATAGCTGCCATAGGAACGATCGGTCGAAAGACTAGTTCTAGTGAGAAAACTTTTTTTTTTATGTACTCCAAACTCCGTATTTACTAGTTTTTAATGCTTTTCCATAATTCTTCGAAATTTGGTCGAAATCGGACATATTATATATGTAGTATAGCTGTCATACAAAAGTAGTCAGCAAAGTAGTCTTATTGGGAAAAACTTGTTTGTTTTCAGTGGATATGTCTTTCAAATTAGTTAGAAAACATGCTGCAAGGGTATACAAACTTCGGCCGAGCCGAAGTTAGCTTTCCTCTATTTTTAAAGCTTTGCTTAGAGCCGTCGGCTTTCCTGCTGTTGAACATTCAACTTACTTAAAAACTTGACATAAATCAAATAAAACTGTTGTACATGAACTTAAGTATATTAAAAATCCTTATTTTTTATTCTTCTCCTATATACTCAATATAATCCGCCAGGTTTACCCAACCCATGGCTCCATCCAAAGCCGCGACAACCTCCTCTTTTAAAATAGGGCATCTTCCGATAAAAAGATGCATGTCCTCTATCTAAATGGTGATTTTTTTATTTATTTTTTATTTATTTATTTTATTTAATATCCCAATGACACGAGACATATAGCTTATAAATTAAGTCATTGGTCACAAAAAGGTGTTACATTCAATTAATTAATTAATTACATCATAATAAAACTTAAAACTAAATTTGATTATTTTTATAATTTTGTGGAATAAAGAGCTATAGGAAAGTTTTTCAAAAAAAAACACACGAATAAATGATTCAATGTTGTCTTCCAATGCGCCAATTGAAGCGGGCTTGTCTGTATAGACATGAGCTTTAACATAGCCCCACAAAAAATAGTCTAAAGGCGTTAAATCGCACGATCTAGGCGGCCAATTGACCGGTCCCGAACGTGAAATAAAATGTTCACCGAACTCGCCTCTCAATAAGTCCATTGTTGCGCGTGCTCGTGGCATGTGGCACCGTCTTGTTGAAACCACATGTCATGAACGTCAAGCTCTTGCATTTTGGGCAAAACAAAGTTGGATATCATCTCACGGTAGCGCTCACCATGTGAACTGTGACTTTTCTGGATGCATTGGTAGCGCTTGCAATGCTTGTGGCTGACATTCACTCCAAAATCGACAATTCTGCTTATTTACGTACCCATTGATACCGGCCGAAATGTTGGAAAGAGTATGCCAAAATTGGACTAAGCGGATGGACCATTTGAGGCGCAGTCACGGTCAACATTTGCATGAAATAATCTTCAAACATTAAATTATATGGATTCAAATAAAGATTTCATGCATTTTTCTGAACTTTACGTGTTTTTTTTTTTAAACTTTCCTATAGCTCTTAAAAAAGCACCCTTTAATTCCAGTTGCAAAGCGAGCACAATCTACCGTTTACCGTGTTTCTGGGGCAGCTATTTAGCTGAAGCATATCTCCTCTCGCCTTTAGGATCCAGCCACTACCGCATAGTTTAAGTTCTCGAATATGCGAACTTCGCTCGATCTGGTCACGTTCGAATGTTCCTTCTAAGTCTTTTCTGTTATGGCTGTGAGTAGAGATACACTACCTAATATCCATTCCGAGTGCGTTGCATTTCCACTAAGGGTGATGTTAGGATCCTGGAGGTTTCTTCTAAGCGTCGCTTATCATTCAATCACCTGTCGGAGCATATATCGAGACAAAATAAGCGGCAATCTGGTGCTGTTGTATTCGAAAAGAGTTCTCGATATATATTTTAGGTGCAGATTTGGCTATAAATAAGTCCGTCTACTAGGTCTGCATCGATCGCTAATAGGTATTTCGGGGTATTTTCCGGTAATTTAAGAATTCGGTTTACGAAATACCTCTGCAGTTGGTCTGCTTCCTCGCTTACCTCACCTCCCCAAACTTGAGCCTCATAACAGAGAACGGCTCTACTTATGGCATTTGAACACATACCATTTTGCGCTAAGGTTCAGTGTAAATATCGCTTCCAAAGAATTTACTCCATACTGTGTTTATGCTTCTTTTAACCTGGCATCCGCATGTTTTTTAAAGCTCATAGTGGATGTTAACACGACTCCAACGTATTTAAATTCTGAAACAACTTGAACGGAGGCTGTATGAAAGAATCATTTTTTTGATGATGCCAGTCTTCCTCCTTATAGAAACACCATAATTTGCGACTTTGACCTCCGTTCCCGACGTAGTGCAGTAGCTTTCTACCCTTCTTATCATGTCCTGCAGTGTTTTGAGATTGTCCGCAAGAATGACAATGTCGTCCTCAAACATGAGCACTCGTATATTTGTGTCTCCAACCATTACTCCACCGTTTAGCTTCTCGTAAATTTCATCCAGATAAAAAGCAAATAGCAGCGGTGACATGATGCATCCCTGTTTAACTCCATTGTGGGTTTTAAAATCCTCCGATAGACCGTTACATGTCCAAACTGCGCACGAAGTTTTTGCAGATATGTTTTCTATTTATTTATTTATTACTTACTTCTTCCTAGTGCTTCAAGTTATAAAAAAATTATTATTGGGGCACTAGTCACAAAAATAAATAGTTACAAAGTTTTAATACAATCCTTATATCTAAATAAATTAACATTAACATTGAAAGAGACATTATGAAAAGCATTGAGAGATACAAAGTACTTAATGAAAATAAGTTATTCTAATCAAAGCATTAATTTCTTAATTTCTAGAGAGTTGATTTTTAAAATGTGCAAATAGATTAACTCGAAATTGAGGTGCGCTTCTTATTGTCTTTAAGTCGTGCGGCAGATTGTTCCAGAGGCGAACAGCAAATATATAGAAATGTTTTTCCGATGAAGATAGTCGATGTCTTAGGCAGACGATGTTATTTGTACGTCGAGAGGCAGAGAATTCAAGTTTTTCATGTAGTTACTTTGGTTCTTTGGTACTAATAAGCTTGTGTAAAGATATCAATACTCTATACTGGATAGAAATATCTAGATTAAGGTCAAAAAGCTTGATAGAATATTCTGAAATGTGGTCAAATGGCTTTATGTCAAAAACGTATCGAGCAATATTGTTGTAGACTACTTTTAGTTTGTGCTTGCTTGCTGCATCACTATTGCCAAAGACTTCCACGCCATAGAACAGGCCAGGTGTCAAATAGGCTTTGGCTATTAACAGTCGTATACAAATAGGAAGAAAGTGCTGTGTGAAATGAAGTTGTCTGAGGATTCCACATGTTCTGCCCACAGCCTTATGTATATGATCGCTCCAGAAAAGAGTTTTGTTAATTATGATTCCTAAATTGCTTACTCTTGCTGCATACTCTATAGTCTTATCTTCAATATTTAATTTTAGTATTTGTACTGTGTCAATTGCTTTCTTATAAATTACAATGCATTTTTATTTTACTGAATTTAATCCTAGACCATTCCTTTTTGACCACTCATTAACTTTAGACAGCTCACTGTTGGACACATTAACGCATTCACTAATTTTAGACAAGGGACGACAAACATAAATTTGAACATCATCAGCGTACATATGAACTTCACACTCTGACAGGATATCTGGAAGATCATTTACATATATAGAATACAATAATGGGCCAAGAACAGAGCCCTGTGGGACACCACGCTTAAGGAACAGAAATGATGATGAGGCAGACGATGTTATAACAGCTTAATGTCTGTTGGTTGGGTAGGAGCGCATTAGTTATTGTGCTGTACTCAAAAAGCAATACAGATTTTCCATTTTTGAACATAAAATGTCATGATTGACGGTATCAAAAGCTTTGCTATAATCAAGCAGTGTCAGAAGCGTCACATTGCCATCATCCATGTTCGTCTTATGTCCTCAACTAAATTTAGTATAGCTGACGTACAACTGCTACTTTTAATAAAGCCCCATTGTTTTTCGCTCAGGAGGCGGTTGGTAAGCATAAATCCAGTGTATTTGACTAGCCATTAAATTTTCCAAAAACCTTTGCCATAAATGGAAGAATTGAAATTGGCCGAAAGTCTCCATTAGTTTTAGGAATAGCCAATATTTTAGCCACTTTCCAGCTGTCTGGAAAAACAGACTTAGTGAAGGCAATATTTATTATGTGGGTAATTTGAGGTAGGATTCCAGGTAAAATTATTTTCAAAAATTTTGGACTAACATCATGAAGACCTACTGCGTTAGACTTCACATTTAAAATAGACTCGAGAACATCACATTGACTCACACATGCAAAACTAAAACTACTATCACAGGTGTTATAAGGTACTTGGCATTTCACAAATTGTTCATTTAGCTGACATACATCAGCCTCGACACGAGGTGAAGTCTTTTGTTTCCCTATCCCAAGTCCTTTAAGGTCTTTCCATCTTTCACCAGTAGATACTGATTTCTTAAACTTATCATTGTAGTATAAGCATTTGGCATGTTTTATCAGCTTCACTACATTTATTAGCATATGCTTCAACTCTTCATACAATCCTATAGTTTTAAACCTCTTCCATTTCTTGAAGGCTATATTCGGCTGATTGATTGCTAATTTTATTCTATTATTAAACCAAGGATTTTCACGCGGCTTGATAACTTTGGTTTTAACTGTAACACATGCATTGTAAAGACTTACTATATTTGCTTGCAGTTCTTCAACTTGAGAATCCACAGACGTTAAACTTATGATTGAATTCCAATCCAATTTGTAAAATTCAACACTTAAATGGACATAATCAGAATGTTTACAGTCTCTATTGGTAATCGTACGTTCACTAACATTCAAATAAATATCATAAGTCATAAAAAGAAGGTCATGCTTTGAAAATCCTGGCACTGTAAGCTGGTCATATAAGAGTATTTTGTCGGTATTATTTACAAATATTATGTCCAGAAGACTGCTGCAGGTAGTAGTGAAATGCGTTTGGGTGGTTTGATTAGTTAATTTTAAACCAAGGTATTCCATGGTGTTGCGTAGGTGGCTTTCAATTAAGATATTACTATTTAGATCTCCCATAATAATTTCATCATCATAGTTAAAGCTAGGTACGGAGAAGCTGAGAATTTTCTCGGAGCCCATCTAATTACATAGCTCAGAGAATGCGCTGCAGAAAATTCACAGAGCACATTCTCAGAGCGGGTACGGAGACACGACAAATGCGCTCTGAGAACGAGCATGGCCTGCCAACTCGTTTATTGGCCAAACAGCTGATAAATTCTCGCAGGGGGTCAAAGAAATTATCAAACATGTTTGATAATTGTCAGAGGTACCTACGAGAAAAAAAATGGAAGCAACAAAAACAAATAAAATCAAAACAAAAGGCATTATTAGAACTCTACGGAGGACGAACATGTGGCGCCAATCGAAGCGGTCAAATCGCAACTCATTTTATGGGATTTGAGTAACAAAAATCATTTCGGTGCAATTTGCACCCTCCATAAATGCTCCTCTTCCTTCAGCGCCACCCAAAATGACCCCTTAAAAACAACCATGACATTCCCCAGAGCGTCTTCATTCATCATCTGAGCTATGTAATTAGATGGGCTCCGAGAAAATTCTCAGCTTCTACCAGTTTACATATTCACAAAATTATTAAATTTTCTTAAGCGCGCTTCGTTTTGTAAACAAACAACAGCTGACCAGCACAGGGTGACCGTTTCAGATTCAGTGACATTTGGCTGATTTCTGGTCACCCTACAGTCTCAGAGGCCGCTCTGAGAATTATGAAACAATTCTCGCTGCGAGAAATTTCATAGCGTCTCCGTACCTAGCTTAAGGGACAAATTAGTTAGCACAGAAACAAAATCGCAGTAATCAATGTTACGATGAGGACGATAGACACAAACTAGAATAATTTTATTCTCATAATTAGACCCGTTAATTTCCAAAGAGAGAAATTCTATTGCTCTACCCATGTGATGCTTACAAATAAGTTTAGCATTTAATTTATTATTTAAATAAATTGCCACTCCTCCTGCATGGCCTACTCAATCGGCTCGAAATAAGTTGTAGCCCTCACACGATACTACAGTGTCACACATATCGGACAGAAACTACGTTTCAGATATACATATAACGTCCACATTAGACTTAACAAACAAATACAGAAAATCATCAACTTTTTTAACAAGATTCTGAGCATTGATATGACACATATTTAAGCCATTGTGTTGCCTGCCTTAAACTCTCTACACTGGAGTTTGACCCACTCACATGATGCTGCATTGGAAACATTGATATCCTAAAAAAGCGCACACTTAATAAAAATTAAAATGGACACCCTAAAATACACATAGAGGAACATAAGTCCACATAAACTGCTAAGATTAAATATACATATATAGTTTTGTAAAATGCAAATTAAGAATTTAAGAGCAAAATAAGTCACGCTCAGCAGTAGCTGAATCAAGAGCAGAAGATTCTTTTATTGGTAATGCGACTTCTGTAGCCGAAAGCTCTTGCGTGCTCTTTATGCGTACAAAATCGCTGCCTCCCCTCTTCTTGACGTGTACAACTGCATTCCGCGTGAAAACAGCTGTCAGAGCTTTAAGCTTTTTCAATCGAATGGCCTCTTTGACGAGTTCGTAGTTACTTTTTGATAGCTGCTCATTGAAGTAGAATGCAGCTTCAGAGTCAATTCCTAATAGATTTAGGGTCAGTGCTTGATTGGAGTTTCGCCTGTATGCTCCAGCCGCTCGCATTAGATTTCCCTTTTCCCTCACATTATCGAATTTTATTATAAGAATTGATGCAAGGACGAGGCTTTATGCGAAAGATCTCTCTGATTTTCGGTGGAGGGGTAAGACCAAGAGTGAAAAAGAGGCTATTAAATAGGGTCTTCAGGTTTTCGTTTTACATCATGGGTACCCAGTGCACTCTCACATTGGTCGCGATTCTTGCATTGGCTTCATAATCAATCCTGGCCTCGAGCTCTCCTACCTTAGCCCGTAATGTCTGCACGTTTACTGCTTCAAGAGCTTTGACTCGCAGGGCCAGCTGCTCCAACTCTCCGGCAAGCCCAGTTATTGCTGAGGGTATATTGAAATTGTCCAGATGTTTGTAACGCATAGAAGGAAGCATTTCCGACCACATTAATATATATATTCTTGATATAGCCATGTCCGTCTGTCCGTCTGACCGTCCGACCGTCTGTCCGTCTGTTTCTATGCTATCTCCTCCGTCAGTTTTAAAGCTATGGGCACCAAACTTTGCACAAAGTCTTCTGATCAAATTACGCTGCACATTTGTCTGAACCGGCCGGATCGGATGACTATAACATATAGCTGCCATAGGAACTGATTGTGGTGGGGTGGACGTCTTGTAAAACTCCTGGAGTGGCTGCAGAACAGATGCTGTTAAACCGGCGCGAAAATAGTTCGGGGTAAAAATGACAATTCGGGGGCGTCGATCTTTTCTGTTTCACTGTTTATTTCGCACTAAAAACAATTATGTGGCTAAGTTTAAGTCTAGGTTGGAGAGGAGAGAAAGCTCGGACGGTGTGGAACGCGTCGTAGGAAAAGCTCCCTGCACTGCGATCGTGGTGCATACCTTTGCGCGCAAACATCCCGCCCCCCTTGCAATACTATTGCAAAAAAAAGAAAAAAAGGAAATGGACCTTGAAGAGAAAAAGAATCAAATGCAAGGGGGAAATTGGAAATTGGAATTATTGGCTGCAAGTGCCCGAGAAAACGGTGTTCTGAGCTAGGGGGAGGCCATCTTGGCATGGAACGACACCTGGCAGGATAATGTCCTGGTAGACATCGCATCCCAACACTATAAAAACAGTGGAGGGACGGAAAAAGTCTTCGTCGGCCAGATTGATGTTCCCGAAATGCTCGCGCACCTTGCCGGATATGGCTCTCGTGGGAGTGCGGCATTGCACGTGGGGATCGACCTTAAATACAACCTCCCACTTCAGGGTCGGAGAGGCCTTGGAGCAGATGGTCGCAGTGCAGGCATCTTCGTCTCCCACTCTCGTGATAACGAGCCCGAAAGCCTTCGCCAAGGAAGCACTTATTAGGCTCATAGGAGCGCACTGGTCGAGAAGTGCCATCGTCTCGAACGTTTTGACGCCAGTGTCGAATAGAATTCGGGCTGTTGGGAGGACGCTGACGCTCTTACGCTGCATGAGAGATGCCAGCGTAATGGATGGACCGGAGGATTGCGGTCGCGTCAGTGCTGATGGCGAGCGAGTCCTTGTGGACGGAGCGTGACTCCTGGAGCGAACGGAACTAGCTCTGGAGGTTGAGCTTGCCGACGGAGATGGAGCCCTGGGTTGAGCTGCCGCCGTTGGGGTTTGCTGGTCCTCCAAGTGCAGCAACGAGTGGTGATCCCCTTGGCATTTGCGGCAAGAATCGCCGCTCCGACAGGTTGCCTCCGAGTGTTGATGGGCCAGGCAGTTGGGACAGTACTTATTTATAAGTACTGCCCGGAGACGCTTTTCAGCGCTCAGCTTAAGAAAGCGCTGACACTTCTTTAGGGCATGGACCCCTCGGCAGACACGACAGCGAAATGAGCCCACACCTCTGGGCTGGTGACGGCGCTTGGATGGACGTTTGGCGGCTGGACGAGGAGACATATTGGAACTGGAAAACATGTAATTTAGATTTATAAGTAAAGTGTGACATATACGTTTAAAATAGACAACACATGTTAATTAGACTGCTGGAGCACATTGGGTTCTACTGGGAGAAGGATCAATTTGGCCACGGGCCGCTTGATGACGCCACGGGTAGTTACAACATCTACCACGCGGACCAACTCATCAGCTCCTGGAAATGTGGCTTGTACTCGGCCGAGGCGCCATTCGTTGGGTGGAAGGTTGTCTTCTTTGACTATAACCATGTCGCCGTTTTGGAGGTTTCTTGTAGGAAGTTGCCATTTGTTGCGTTTATGCAACTCCTTAAGGTATTCTTCCTTCCAACGGCCTTGAGACGCTGCCACCGATTTAAGATAGACGCAGCGCTCTCCCTGATCTCAGGCTCTGCAATAGATAGGAGTGGGCCACCAACTAGGAAATGGCCTGGGGTCAAAGCTAACAAGTCAGTTGGATCCTCTGACATTGGGGATATTGGCCTGGAGTTCAAACAGGCTTCCACTTTTGACAGGAGAGTCGATAGCTCTTCAAACGTGTACTTGAAGCTAGAGGTAGACTTGTAAAACAAAGTCTTAAAACTTTTCACTCCGGCTTCCCATAGCCCTCCCATATGTGGGGCACTCGGAGGATTAAAACGCCATGTCAAACTTTGGTGACTATATGTTGACGTAGTACACGCTTTCACTGCCATCAGGAAATCACTAGAAAGGGCTTTAGAGGCTCCAACAAAGGTCTTACCGTTATCGGAGTAAACTTGTCGTGGGCAGCCTCGTCTTGCCAAAAAACGAGCAAATGCTGCGAGGAACTTCTCGGTCGTAAGATCCGATGTGGCTTCCAAATGAATCGCCTTTGTGCTGAAGCACACAAATACGCAGACGTAACCCTTAGTGATGAGGCAAGCTCGACCTGTGTAGTTTTTTATATCGAACGGCCCAGCAAAGTCGACACCTGTATGAGTGAAGGGTCGCGAAAATGTGGATCTCTCTATGGGTAAATCCCCCATGAGTTGAGTTTGCAGTTTTTTTCGATAAACTACACAGATTCGGCAAGTGCTTATAGTAGCTTTGACAAGATTCCGGAGTTTTGGAATCCAATACTTGGATCGTATAAGCGGATCATTAACTGGTTCCCACCGTGAAGAGAGACTCGATGCGTAAATTTGACAAGGAGTCGTGTGAGTGTGCATGAATATGGGAGGATGACGGGGTGCCGCTCATCATAGCTTAACGATTCTGACGCTCTCACACGACCGCATGCTCTCATAACTCCTTTTGTATCTAGGAAAGGGTTCAGGTTCAGAATCCTACTGGTAGATGGAATGTTCTGCTTGTTTAGCAAGCACTGATACTCTCTGAGGTACTCTTTGCGTTGAGTAATCACGATAAGTCGCTCTTGAGCCTCGGATAGCTCATTGCTACTAAGCTCGACTGAGAACAAGGCATCAGGTTTTTGACACCGTTTTATGAATCGGTACACATAGGCCATGACTCTAAGGGCTGTGGCGAATTCAGAAAATCGCTCCATCAAAACGAATTGTGGAGGCAACTCTGCTAAGTTGCATTTCACTGGACGAAGTTCTTCATCTGTTTCATGGACCGATTCAACCGGGGATGGCCATTCATCCTGAGACAATTGCAGCCATTCTGGCCCATGCCACCACAGACTATTTGCAACCAGGTCCTCAGCAGGTACACCTCTACTGGCGAGATCAGCATTGCGTTATCTTAGCTACTCTGTTAGCCACAAAGGTCGTCCATTTGCATGGTGGTTTGCTGAGCCAGGCTAACACGATGGTGGAGTCTGTCCAATAGAACGACTCCTGACTTTCGATAGACAGCTTCGGAAGGAGTGCGGACGATAACTCCGCCAGAAGGACCGCGCCGCACAACTCTAAACGAGGCAAGGAGATGGTTTTCACAGGAGCGACTCTGGTTTTAGACATAAGGAGATGAACTGTAGTTTCGTGCGGAGTTTCGATGCGAATATATATTGCTGCCCCATAGGCACGCTGGGAAGCATCGCAGAAACCGTGAACCTGCACTTTCGCTTTTGGATGATAGCGAACCCATCTTGGGATACGAATCTCTTGGAGAGTTGGATAGCTCTCAAGGAAATTGTGCCATCTTTGAAGCAATTCCTTTGGCAAAGTTTCGTCCCACCCAAGTTCATGCAACCAAATCTCTTGCATAAAGATTTTAGCACTAACTACGAATGGAGCAAGCCAGCCTGCTGGATCAAACAGTTTGGCAATTTGTGAAAGCACCTTCCGCTTAGTGTAAGAGGACTTCACTTCGACATTGGAGGGGGCGAAGCGGAACTCGTCGGTGTCTGCGTGCCAGCGGATACCTAGAGTCTTCGCTATGCTGGCTTCTTCAATATCTAGGAAATCAGCTCGCAGCAAATGCTCTTTAGGAATGCGAACTAACACATCTTTGTGATTGGAGGTCCATTTGCGTAATGGGAAACCTGCCGCATCAAGAGCCTTACGTAGCTCATCGATGGCCCGAATCGCACTCTGTTTGGTGTGCGATCCTGCCAGCACGTCATCAACATACATAAAATTCAAAATGATGTCGCTTGCTAGTGGAAATTGTGAAAGAACATCTTTAGCCAATTGCTGCAAGACCCGAATCGCCAGAAATGGTGCACAGTTCACTCCAAATGTGACTGTGTTGAGCTCAAAATCAATGAGCTCGTCATTCCCATTTCTAAATAGGATTCTCTGGAAGGGAGTGTGGTTCGGGTCGACTAGGATTTGCCGATACATCTTAGTGATATCGGCATTGAAAACGAATTGGAAAAAACGCCACTTTAATATTTGGATGGTCAAATCTGATTGTAAAACAGGTCCTGGATGAAGGACGTCGTTCAGACTTTTCCCGTTTGAAGAGGGACTTGAGGCGTTGAATACAATGCGAACCTTTGTGGTGGTGCTGTCAGGTTTGAATACAGCGTGATGAGGAAGATAGAAGTTATTTGAATCGTTACTTGGAGGGACTGGCCGCATATGACCTAAGTCCAGGTATTCCTGAATAACGGAGTCGTACTGCTCTTTTAGCGGAATGTTTCTCTTGAGGCGACCTTCGTTTCTGAGAAACTGAGCAAGTGCGATGGACCTTGAATGTCCCAAATTAATGTGTTCAGGATTCTTGAAGGGTAACGAAACTACATATCTGCCACTCTTATCTCTTGTCGTGGTGCGGACAAAATTATTTTCGCATACGGAATCAGACTCTTTTACCAGCTTCGCTGGTAGATCCTCCACCACCCAAAACTTGGTAAGAAGATCATCGAGTCTTTGCTCTTTGCTGACCGAGATCCTAGTAGTAAAGGACGAAACGGTTGTCAAGTTGGATTTTGACACTGGCCCTGTAAGGATCCACCCGAAGATGGTTTCTTGGCCTAACAGGGATCCACAAATATTCGGAAGTGAGCCGCCTAACAAGATGGATGGGAGGATATCTGCGCCTAGTAGCACATCTATCTGCGAACTCTGATGAAAGGATGGGTCAGCGAGCTGAAGATTTGGCAGATTTTTTATAAAACTCTGCGGAATAGGGTAGGAAGGTAGCTTACCTGCCAAATGCGGAAGCACGAAGGCTGAGGTCTCTATTTGGAGTCTTGGTTTCGTTGGAGAGCCTATATGGAAGTGACACAACTTCTGAGGATTGGCTGCAATGGCTTGATTCAGGCCAGCGACTTGAGCTTGGACCGCTTGGAAAGGAGGCTTGATGAGATTAAACATTCGCTCAGATATGAACGTTGCCTCTGATCCTGAATCAATCAATGCGCGTGCTTTGAAACAAGTGCCCAAATGGCAAATGTTTATTACAGCAGTGCCGAGAAGAACACCTTGAGTGTTAGCCGAGAAATAGTTTTGGACATGTGATGTGGGAGCTGTGGACTGTATAATCGGACTTTGCGTTACCGCAGTAGAACTGGAAGATGCTGTTGCAGAAGGCGTAGAAGGAGGGTCACCACGATGCAGGAGCGTGTTGTGGCGGCCTTTGCACGTAAAGCAATTGTGCTGACTTGTGCAATCTTTAAGATGATGGCCTCTTGCAAAGCAATTTAAGCATAATTTCTGCTGTTTAATGAAATTGGATCTCTCATTAACAGACATTTGGAGGAAACGCTGGCACAGACGCACTGGATGATTCTCTTTTGAGCAAAGTTTGCAAGTTTGCGGTTTGACACTAACTTTTGCTTCAAAAGAGTTGACCTTGTGTGGATTGGGCTCTTTGCGAGCTGGCTTGAAATTATGCGTACTGGTGCTCGGTTTCATGTCTTCTATCGCTTCTAGAGTGCGATAGCGTTCCAATAGGAATTTATTCATTTCACCCCAAGTCGGAATCTCTGCCTTATTCTGGAGCGATTGTTCCCACAAAGAAAGCGTGAGCTTTGGTAATTTGGAGGAGCATAGAAAGACTAATATACAATCCCAATTTTCTGTGCTTATTTTGGAATGATCTAGAGCCGTTAAGCAACCTTGGATAGTGCTTTGTAAATCTTTGATAGCGGCTCCAGATTCTTGGGAAACTGACTGAAGGTTGAAAAGGAGTTTAAGTTGACAGTTGACTAACAGCCTCTTATTTTCAAACCTATCAGTCAAATCCCTCCACGCTGATGCGAAGCCGTCATTCGTGAGCGGGGATTTGGCCACAATTGCCTTCGCTTCACCGCTGGTCTTCGCATTGAGGTGGAACAGCTTTTCGACTTGGGTCAAACTGGGATTGTTTATGTAGACCGCAGTAAAGAGGTCTCTAAAAGTGGGCCACTTTGTATAGTCTCCGCCAAAGACTTCTGTTTCCACAGGAGGTAGTCTACACCC